>JAPYZM010000690.1:0-51323 GCA_030522845.1 Psyttalia concolor
TTTAACGGGCGAGGGGGTTCTAGGGGTTTTTACTTTCGTTTTTGGGCCCTTTTGGCATCGGTTTCAGGAGATTTTGAGCCCTTTAGCGACTTTTAGGGCGCTTTTTTGAAATTTTCGACACAAAATTGCCGATATCTCGAAAACTATCAGTCTTAGCTCCAAAATTCGAACGGATTTCAAAAGCTGAGGAAATTTACGATCGATATAGCCTCTCCTTTTTCATTTTTAGGGATTCTTTGGATTTTTGAATTTTTGACCTGTGGCAGCCCCGATTTCCGCGATTTTCCCCTGGGTGAACACATTTTCTGCGATATCTCAAAAACTATTGATCCTATCGCCTCAGGGTTTGTTCCATTCGAAAGCTGAGCTCATTTCCCATCGATATAGGATATTTGGAAATTTCTAAAATGATTTTTTCACCCCTTTTTGGTAATTTTATCAATTTTAGAAAAAAAAAAATCAAAACGCTTGGAAAAAACTGTTTAAAAAATTGGAAATACCCTATATCGATGGGAAATGAGCTCAGCTTTCGAATGAGCACAATCCCAGGGTGATAGGATCAATAGTTGTTGAGATATGGCCAAAAGAGTGGCGATTTTAATAAAAATTGGAGGAATGGAAAGGGGGGAAAGCCTTCAGCTTTTCATATCCGGTTGTTTCTATTAATTTTCATCCTAAAATGACAAATTATCACTTATACAATTCCTGGATATTTCCCCGGAATTCACTGGATTGGTAAATGAGTGGAAAAAAGATTTATTTTTTCCACTCAGGTACTGTTGCGATACAGAAGGCTAATTCTCACATATAAAAATATCTCCGCATGCGAGCCACGTGTTCTCGACCATTGAATCACTCGCCAGGATAAAATACCTCAGCTCTATCCTTCGATTTTCCATTTCAATCGCCTCAATCTCCCGTCTGGAGGCCCCAATCGAGTCACGATCTTGCGCAATGATGCAGATCTCCAATCGGTCGATCGCCAGTGACTCAGACTCCTCCGACACCCGATAATTCTGTCGTATCAATCTTGTATTGAGCATTTGGCCCCCGAAAAAATTACATAATATTAATATACATATTATATGAGCCAATTAAAAATCTATATCATATTTTGAACTTGACACGAAATTAGAAGACCGAGGCATTTGAGGGGTTCAACTCAAGATTTTTTGCCTCTAATTAATGACTCACTTGCTTTTCCAAAAATTCCATTCATTTTGTACTGACATAAAAATAGTTAATGATATTTTCCACTGATCATTTTGGTCGTGCTAAAAATATCCATGATGTAGAGTTTCTGAGCAATTAATAAAATTGGAGTTAAAGCATTTTCGTAATTAAGAATATAATCTCTATTTTTTTTCGAATCATGTTTTTACTGATTTCGATTGCTATGACACCCTTAGAAGATTTCGAGAATCCCAGTTCCCACTGATTCCTTCGGATTTCGGCTTTTCACCCTCAATTGCCGCTATTCTTGACAAGTCAGGATCCCTTCTCAATCACAACCAGCTCCGGACTCTTCTCTCGGCAGCTATCGCGGCCACTCGGGGCTCGCCGACATTCCCGATACTCCACGGTCATTCAGTCTCGACTGAATCGTCGACAAGTGCGGAGTGAGTCGCTCGGCTTTTCTAGCCGTACCTCACCACGAGTTCAGACCCGGCTGTCACTTGACAGCTGATTTGCAAATCGAGTGGAGCCGAACATGCATTCGATAGCGAGGCTGTGCCACGGGGACGTATAAGTCCCCACTAAAATATTATTAATTCTTCTTCAATGAATTACAAAGTGACTACGGTACAAAGATCCATGGTTTGTGGCAGCGGCTAGGATAAATTCGTACAGCTGAACGAATGATAAACAGGCGAACTGTAATTTTTCGTTGATCTAATGCCAAATAATCAAGCTCAATTCAACGGAGAACGGGAATTGTAACAAATTATTGGCGACGTAAATTCTATTTTAAGAATCCACTGTGACGATATTTCTCATTATTTTTACGGCAATTTTTTTCTCTATCATTAATTTTTTCCTATGATTTTCGCGAGTGAACGTGAACAACTGGAAATCGTGTGCCAGTGGTGGATGACATTCGATCGATCGGGGACGAATGCAACTGCTCTGGATAATAATTAAAGTACTCCAGGTGCTCCAGTTTATCGACAGATAGTGTAATTTCGTGGATTATTGTGTGAGTGAGTTGTCCTTCCGTCTGGGGAAATTTTCGTGTGACAAGTGACAGGTGACAGATGATGAACGAGAGTGGGTTGCCATTAGGATCGGCAGGATCGATCTCACGAGAATGTTGACAGCTCGAACGGGTGCACTCGGGGTGGGCAGAGTACCGAGAACCCCGGGTCCAGCTGAAGGCAGTGATCACTTGTTTCTATTGCCGGAGAGAGCTCTTGTCATGGATAGTACACATCTCAGGCAGGATCTCGCTGGACTTGATTTCAATCTTCATCTCAATCTCCTACATACCGCGCCACGTGGTAACATCTGGCTCTGTAAGTTCATTGGAAGACTTGTGGCGTCATTTAAGGATGTTCTACACATCCATTTCTAGTATTTTCCTTTTTTGTCAGACATTACTCACAATTTCATGAGACAAATCCACAAAACATTTGGCAAACCCTCTCCAAACTTACCGTGTTGTTCTCCCACTCGGTGGAGGAGAATAGAACAATAAAGTCCATTTTAATTGGAATGTACCAAGTTCGCACGTACATTGTGCCGCAGAATTCCTCGAATTCGCAACGATTCGATCTCGCCGCATTTTTACGTCCTTTGTCCAGCTACTTAACCCCTTCCCCATTTTTTTGCGGAGAACCCGGTCCTTGAGAGGATCTCCAGATGGCACTCGACGATAAAATGCCTTAATTTTCTCCTCGATTCCAATTTCATAGCATGGCAGACAGGATTAATTTTTCTACTATTAAAAATTTCCGGCGAATCGCCTGAAAATATATAAATTTCTAATTTTCTAGAGCAAAAATGTCAATAATAATCCAAATGAAACACCATCAGCACTCATCAGCATTTCTTCTTGCATTATCAAAACAAACGCGCCACTCACTCACGTTTTTTGCTCCAAACTACAAAATATGTTCCCTTTACCATTCGGAAAATGAGAGAAAGTATTAATCTATCCGATTGATTAAAAAAAAAAAAAAAAAAAAAAAAAAGAGGTTTCCTAATTACGCCGGGTGTACAACTGGTCGCACTGAAATCTCTCCATGTGATCTGGAAATAAAAAATTCTATTACTATAAGAATACATCAATCACCAACACACGATGACCTGCATCGACTATTAGAGCCCATTAATAATAGATACACCACCTCGTTATTACTTTCACATGGAAGTTAAACGATGAAATGAAATTACTTTCGTCCACTCAATGACGACCCCCATGATTGATGAGCACTGCAAGTGACAAGAGCTTTTGTTTGTCGTAATCGGCCCGCCACTTGTACATTGAATTTATTCTCCACTGCAGTCTCAGGCATCAATAATAAAAACGGCTCACCGGAGCAGTCTCTCTTATTTAGTTTATTTTTGGTAATTGAATCTAGCCGCCCCTGGGTCAGGAACAGGTCATGAATTTTACTGTCCAAGGAAGACTTGTTTGAGGACTAGATTTTTTCTCTCGTGGGGGGTTTGATTGAGCTTCATTCAGGTCATTGATTTTCGTCGACATGATCATGACCCGCACAATTCAAGTCAACATACGTGTACATCCGTTACTATTTTCGTGGAAGTTCATTACTTTTTTTTTAACTAGTCGAGTCTGCGAAATTCGAGATCTGACGGTTAATCGACGCGCAGTCTTCTTGGAATGACTAACGGACGGGTTTTTTCATTTGGGGGAACGGATTGTTACAGCGAATGTTTAGTCTACATTGTTAACTCTGATGAATTGACGGTATTAAGTTATTTATGGTTGGCTGCAAGGCGGGGAATCTATTGTTCTCTCGTAGAAAACTGATCGTCGAACGAAAAAAAAATTCAACTCAATATTTTTACACCGTCTTCAAGAATATCGGGTTTTTGACATTTTTTTTAATCAAATTTTCTCTCCCCGTGCCCTCCCTGTTTTCAACATTTACGGAAGCACATCGTCAACTGGATTTTACCGTTCATTTTTATGTTTATTATGCAAAAAAATTTTTGCGCCACGGTAACCTTCTTACAGTTGGAAATACCATACCGGGCTCTTTGCCAAATTTTCTGTACTTCACTTGCCAACAAATAAATCCACGACTTATTCCCCAGCTTGGCCTTGACAATAAACAATTCGGCAAAAAAAAATCGACAAGAAAGTATTTTCTCTGTCAATTGAATCTTCTTTTTCAAAAGTATTTTATCTCTCGGTGGAGGTGGACTTTTGTTGGAACTCGTGAAGGTGGAAGTTGTCGGGAATAATTAATGCGTCCGGTGGCGGCCTAGATGAGGTCTGGAATGAGCCTTCCCGATAAAGACGCAGTTGATGTCAAAGTTACCCCGAGGCTGAATCACCTCGATCGGCTTATTATAAACGACCAGTGAGCGACAAATTCATCCCAGGTGATGTTAGCGGATAATCAACGGTTTTATTAAACAACTGATTGAGACAAGTTCGTTGTACTGTGTCATCTCAATTTGAATTTAATTTATTCATGCCAAGCTTGGGCTCAGGTGATTAAATATAAAAATATCAATTTTGAGATGTTCGAATTGCCAAATTGATTCAGTAATTTATGGATAATGTCTCAATAATGAAAATTCAATTGCATAAATTAATTCAATTCTGAGAAATCTCACCGCAGACGATGCCCATCAGCTTCACAAACTCGTGTTGACACGCAAAAACATTTTCCACTTGTCAACGTGTTCCAGTGCGATGTGTTTTCGAACCCCGCGATAAGAAAAAAAAAAAAATCCCCCAATGTATAAATTTTCTTGCTTACGCAAGTGTCTCTCGATGATCACACGCCTCACTCGCTCGCTCGCTCGCTCGATGGCCCGTCCAATTTTACATGCTCGAGGGCGTCCCCCAAGTGTCGGGGATTCACGAGCAAATAGAGGGTACCCCTTCCACTGGAATGCCTCCATGCGACGCATCCCGTAAATTAATTGACCTCGAACGTGAATAATGAACAGTGGCAAAATAGGGGACAAAGAAATGAAGGAAAGGGGAGAAATTTAGTTGAGTTTCTTTTCCGTGAAGAATTCTCCAACTTAAATTACGTAACGTAAAATTTGTTTATCCCCACTAAAAATTGTTTAGGCGTGTCCATAGTTTTTGGTAAACATAGGGAATTTTATTGTGCGAACTTCCCAGATTTTCCAATATCATCAAATAATTCCCAACAATTCCCAACACATTCCGTGGAAAAATGGCGTTTGCCGCCACGTGTTAGGCGGCAAGATGGCTAGGCCAATCCATTCGAGACTTACGAAGACTTAAAAGATGCGAGCCACAACATACAGCAAAATCCCAGTAGAAAAAAAATGTATGAGGCACGTTTTCAATATACGAGTTTACAAACTAATGTCAGGGGGAGTTATATTGAAAAACTTGTACTTTTTAAAAGTGTAAACAGTTCAATCAGTTTTCTAACCGTTATTTTCTCTCATTAATGTTACAAGTGAGTACTCGAGTCTCTTGGTAAGTGATATGTTGGCATGTGGTAATGTATCACAATTAGCTATAAAAATTACCTCCGAGTGCATCGAGTCATTTACAATTAAATCCCATGGATGTTATTTCCTTCGTTATTCAATGACTCGGCTTTCACCGTTTTAAATAATTTATGGATGGCATTCAGTGGACGAGATGCAATTGAGGTCACTTGTAACGCAGAAATTAGAGATGAGTGTGCTATAGTTGGAGAAATTACCAGTCAAAAATTCAATGAACAATCCGTAATCGTGTAATATTTTGATCATTTGAGTGAGATAAATTACTCAAATGCAATGTCAGGTAACATTTGGTCACTGACAAATTGTCTATGTAGTGTGGTCAATGAAAATTTCTCTTCGTGTTAAATAATAATATTAGTTAGAAGCATAAAATAGTTGGGTATGTAATAGAGAAATGGGTATAATCTTATGGATCTCGTGTACCACCTGGATTGCCGACAATTTACACCGACTGTTGTTGCCAACCGTCAGTGATTCCTCATTGCTAGACTAATCAATTTTAATTGGTATATGTTTTATTATTAGAGGGGGGTGGGGGGCGGCTACAGTGGTTGCTGTGCAGCAGTTGGTTTCATTCAATTAATCGGGGGGATTGAATTATCTCAATTTACTCGAGCCAGTGGAAATCACAAGTGTTTTACAAGCCATCAGGAAGTCATTTCGTCTAATTGAACAAAATGAACCCGGAGAAAAGATGTATGGCTTGTAGTTTACTTGAGACACTCGTAAAAAAATTAATCCTGTTGTTTTGAGATAAAACGTGTGTAATTTTTAACAATCACTCGTTGATATAAAAGTCCTACTGTATCCGCTAAAATGTCCATTTTCTTGTGAATTTTCATAAATTTATACAAATGCAAGTACAAAATTCAAAACATTCCCACTATTTCTACTCACATTCTACAATTTAAAATGATAACCCCAGTTTTTTTAAATTTTTCAAATTTTCCGCCCTTTTGGACGCGCGGGTTCAGTGGAACGAAAAAAAAAAAATTCTCTCTTAATGGCCTTGAAATATTGTCCTTGTTTTTCCGTCGTTCTCTATTTCTATATTATTTCGCGAAACTTTCAGTTAACATCGCGTAACAGGACTATTTTTTTTCCTTATTTCAACTTCCACGTTACACTCTTTTACCAGTGCCATTGGCTTTTATGACCCTGGACATGAACAAGTCCATTGTTATATCGATTTTCCAGTAAAAGAGACCTAAGAATTTTATGGCAGACTGTTAAATATTTGAATTTATAATGGTAGGAAGTGTTTTACGCGATTTCAGGCGACGTATTTGTTTCTGTTCCACTTCGTTCCGTGCCGATTGTGTCTCGGGCTCTGAGGCTTAGAGTCTATGCTTTCGCATAGCTGCATCAATTGTTGAGGTGGGTCTGCGGCGGAGGGGAGGAGATATATGATACACGAAATTGAGTTTAGTGCGAGAGAAGCAGTCGTTGGCATGAGTTAGGCCGATTTAAATCACTTTTTTTTGCTTACGTCTATAAGGTCTCGAGATCCGGGATGTATCTCCAATTAAATCAAGTGATTCTCGTGGTGGGTCAATGCTCCATGTCTGATGGTTCTCTTATTTTGCGTTCCAGCGCAGACAGAAAAATATGGAGAGGTGATAGAGAAGACTCTTTGGTATATCATGGTTTTTTTCTTTTTTGTTTCATTAAACTATTTTATTTTGTTGAAAAACGTGGCAGAAACGTGGGCAGAAAGAAAATACAATGGTCACCTGCACTAGGAGATCTTCTCCGTTCACTCCTCCCGAACTCTCTAAATCACGGGTTAGTGTTAAAAAAATTTGCAAATAACCGAAACTCCAAACGCGTGATTACGTGAGATGGTTATCGTTGCGGTCGCATTTGCCACAACTCCGGCAGGTGCAAAGGCCGCAGCTGCACAGAGTCACGGCTTTTGCTACTGCTTGCTTTGCTTTTCACTGCTTCTAAAGTCGTGATTCACGTTCCCCTTTTTCTACAACGTCCCTATCTCACCTCCCGCCCCCACCGTCTCATTCGCAAATCCCAGCGAAAGTAAAATAACCGTTTGGCAATTTGTCAATGTTCCCGGCTCTTGCCGGCACAATCTCTCGCGCACGCGGCCAGTGTCGCACGTGATTCTTCACGGGCACGAGTATATATATCTGTAACACGTAACCGTGAAATTGCAGAAATATATGTATTATTGTTTTTTTCCCATTTTTTTCATTTTTTTCATTTTTTTCATTTTGCGTGTGTGGAGGGTATCACCTAACTCGTTTAATAAATCCAACTGAGTCTCGCATGAGGGTGAAATGATTAATGTGACAGTACAATATAATCACTTAATTCAATAATTGCGTCATTCCAAAATTACAATGACACCATCTGAAGGTAATTTTTTTGTTACTACGTGTTATTAATCAAATGCCAACTCCTTTAAAGATAATAATCAATTTCCTTTAAATAATTTTAATTCCCGCCAATTAGAAAAAAAAAATTGAATATTAGCAGTACGCCTCTGCTACCTAAATTATTAACGAGAGTCTCAATTATTCCTCGTCATCATCATCATCATCATCATCATTATGAATGCCTAAACAGGAGTAATAATGTCCCATATCATTATTCCAACAGAGAAAACAGAAAAACCCCCTTCACTAACGAAGCAAAATTAGCAATGAGAAACAAAAAACAAGAAATTACATGAATTAGATAAGAAAAAATTGACAGAAAATTATGGTCACGTGTCGTGACGTGCCGGGAATATTGACAACTGTCATCACACCCGTGTTCGCGTGATAGTAAGAAGTACTTATATATTTACTGTGTTACAAGTGTATTCTGGACACACTAGGAACTAAATTGCCCAGTCACCCAAATTACATCGATCGATGTAATTGGCTACGCGCGCCTTCAACTCGAGGGATCGATTGGTTCGTTGGGTTGATGGACCTTTGCCTTGTCTACCCACGTTGCAATGCACACGTATTATCGTGACTGTGTTGATTTACTTTTATCCTTGCGTGCATCACGAAACTGAGACTTCACGTCTTTCGGGAGGAAGTGGAAATTTTCGAGGAATAGTCGGGAGATATTAAACGTCGGGTGGGGCTTTGGCGAGGGGAATTGGATGCCTGATTATTTACAAGAATTAGTAATTGAAAATTTGAATTTTTGAACAATACTTCTAAAGATGCTCTTCTCTTTGTCTGGATATGAAGACTACGAAATTATCAAGCTTTTAATTGTAGTAATTTTAGTAATAGTGACATTTTGTACGAAAACAATCCCCCCGTCTCGACGAGTTTTATCAGTAGCGAGGATCGTGGACCATTTTATAGCGAGGGCATTCGATTTCACTGGTAGATTAAAATGAGGGAGTGGACATACGGTAGTAAATTAACTTCCGACGACCTCGATATTCCCTAAGGAATGAATTTCGCTCAATTGAACATGTCATGCAAGCCCGAACGAATATTACAAATCTCTAGTCTAACAGCACCTCGACGATTTTGTAATTGTCAACAGTGAATTTTAAATCATAATTCGGCATTTTCTGATTGAAATGGCATTTCAGAATTTCAATCTGGTCAAATCGAACATCACTTCACGAGATATTTCTCATTTTTTTAGAACAATTTTTAAAAACTCAAATTAAAATGTTGGGAGCATATAATTTCAAGTCATTTAAAATGTAAATCTAGGATTTCTCGGTATCTATAATTTTACGAGATTGAGATAATGTTTATTAGTGCCCATTTTATCAATCGTAATTTACTTCGGTCATAAATAAATAAATTCATCATTTTTCTAAATATTATAAACAAAGTAAAATATTTCAATAATTTTTTTCTGGCTGCACTCTCAATTGCAATTTCACTCTTTTTCATCACTCATTCATTCATTCATCCACCACAATTTTTATTACGTCCCCTCTCCCCTGAATTCTTTTATAAAAAAAATATTACAAGACTGATGAGAGATCCCTATAATTTGTGGTCATGTTGCCGCAATTCAATTGTTTCTCCACACAAAGTGAATATTAACCCCCAACCGGAGACAACAGAACCACTAATTTATCCTCATGATGATGATGATTTTCTTTGAATCTCCCTAGAGATACAGCACAAGTGAATGATCACGTTATTTTTCTCTCTTTTACTCGGTCTCTACGAGCCAAGGAGTGGCCCCGACTCGGGTGTTTGCGGGGGCGAGACCTGAGAACGCCTACGGTTCGGCATCAAAATTCACTTGGCGTACTCCATTTTTTTTTTCTACCCTCAATTTACAATGAATATTTATTATTACTCTCATATCCAACATTTTTAATTCAATTCCAGTAAATGTATCGGAAACTTTCCACCCAGGGCAAAAATTATCATTTTTTTCATTAAAAAAAAAAAAAATTGAAAACAAAAGTTTTTTCAATTTTTTTTATAATTTAAAACCAAAATTGATGGGTTGAAAATTCGAATACAATTCGAATAAGATTATACGGAATTTGAGGTATAAAAGAAAAATTATTCTACAAAGAACTGGGAAAGTTGTTAATATTAATTAGAATCGGTGAGACCGATAATAATCATTATCGATGTTGGCAATTCGAGGTCGCGTCCCACTGATAAAAATAGAATCAATTATCATTTTCATCCCGACAAAGTAGATTCCGCCGGTTTATTACTGTCCGTCGGTAAAATAGATTTTGCACAAGAATATTTTTGACAATCGGTTGCTGCTGTTGGTAACATAATAATCCGTCGGTAATGTCCTCAATCCTTGCCCTGGAATACTTACCCTTTGGAGTTTCAAACTAGAATATTTTATTGACAATCGTTGTTAGCGAACGTTAAATGCAAAATCAGGTGCTGATTTCGTTCTCGTGACTTTGAATTTTTATTCAACAACCCACGGGAATTATTCATTGGGAATATTAAACAACGGTTGACTGTGCTATCCATGTCCCAATCAAGGATTTCAATGAGCAAACCATTGAATGATGATTCAATGGATTTTGTAAGACGTGAATACGAATAGTCACCGATTGGTTTTTTTTTTTCCTGTGGAAAATATTCTTGTATTGAGTCGTGATAGGTTGGATTGTTTGGACAGTTTCGTGAGATCATTCTCAGATAATTGCTTGTTCTGCGTAATTATAAGGTTAAATGATTCATTAGAATCCACTGGATTGATCATTACAATTTTTCAAGTCATTTTTGGCGCGATAGTGACAAAACTCTTAACCGAAAATGATTAAGGGAGTTCCGGACAAAAAAAAAAAAATAATAATGAAACTGAAATTATTTTCGAGGTACTCTAGAGATTATTTTTGGTAAATGGGATCTGATAATTCTCACTTCCTTCCTCACTTTTTTGCACTCGACAAATTAATATTTGACAATTATTTGGTTAAAGAAATAATTGCAGAGCTACTTGATAAAAATAATGAAAAATATATTTCCCTGAATTTTCTTAAGCTCACCGCAAGCTAAAGATTGCATACCTAGATATGATTCGCACACAATAAAATGCAGAAAAAATGGAGTGAGTTGGAACGAAAGGGTCTATCGGTGATAATATACAAGCCACGCACGCCAACTGACCCACATTCCACTCTTCAGCGGAGGTATCTGCACCTGTGAATACCAACTACGTCATTTTAAAATGTCGGAGACAATGTTGATGACGAATTAATTGACAGGATTGACGTTTATTCAATCCAAGTTATATTAAATTGTATTTATTGTACACAATTAAAATCAACTGTCTAGTCACTGGAATAGGCCAACCACTCGCTGTTTCGCTCCGCTGGCTCGGCTCTGGTTATCTTCCTAGTGAAATTAATGCAATTAAGTAGATTGGCTCTGGTAAATGACAGACTGCGCGAGAACAATCCCCTTCCGCATTCGTCTTCTTCACAATAAGACTCATGATTGCGGTATCAGTTCTATTCATATCTGGGATTTGATATACATTATATTGTGGCGAGACTTGTGGTGTGAGCATTGAAAATCAATTGACATGAATTGAGCACGAGTTATCCTGTTGACAATTCGTTTAATAGGATAATTCAGGGAAATTGTTCATTAAAAATGAACCCTTCAAATTAATTGGGAAATATTTTCTTGTATCGAGTAATCGAGTAAATCTTGTTTGTTAGTTCTTTTTTCCTCTCGGTGGACTTTCCTCATCTTATCGTAAACTCGTTACAAGACACCGGCTAGTAGCATTATTTACCACTATCCTTCCTCGGTCATTATCACTCAGAGCAATTCTTTTGATGTTCACTGACCCAATAACCGCTGCCAATTAGACCGTGATTAATACCGTTAATGATGGGTCCTAGAAAACTGCCACTGTCGAAATAATGATGGTGGGTGGCTTTCGTAAATTAAATTATCACTCACCAAATTGAGTTGTAATGGAGGATATTAATCTCGTTGGGGCTTTCTTCGGCTTTGAGTTGTTTAATTGGTTATGTTGTCTTTTACAGCGGTTATTAGAATCATTAAAGGGGAATTGTAATTACACAGAGTCAATGAATGTTGAATTTATTCATTACAATTTTTCTCGTATCCATAATTTCATGCTTCGCAAACTTGGAATGAGACTTGACTTTTTTTTAGCGTTATTTCTAGTCTGATCCCTTGAAATTTGACTATTGACTATAGACTGAAATATTGCGGGAATTATTTTTAACAACTTATTTATAAGAAAATATTACAAAGAAAATCAGTCGTTCGTGACCTGACAGTTTTTCATTCCCGACCGTTATATCCACACGATTTAATTCCCTAACAGTTTTAAATGTAAGAGACACATTGAGAAATAATTTTGATAACAATTGTGTTATACAGAGAAAGTCTGGAAGACTGTAACGACAATTGGTGGATCATTAAAATGCCTCACACCTCATACTGTTCCCTCTCTTGTGTTCATGAAGTAAAATAAGAGAAAATTATTTCTCCGGTGACATACAATACCTCCATCTCTCTCAATCCTCAATGCACACCCTCGATTTGTGCTCTACGCCGCCTCCCAGGCATGTTATTCCACCCTTAAACAGGCATTGTTTTATTTACCCCTTACGAACTCCACTTGAACAAATTCGGAAAAGTAACAGAACATCCCACACAAATGACGCACCACACGACGTCTGGTTTACATAATTCCTCAACATGTCCATGTGGCCACCCGAGATCGACTCCATATCCGTCGTCGAACTGAAGGCACTCGGTGTCGTCACTCATTAATATTTATCTTGTCGCCTGTTATCTATTCCGTGCTGCATATGCTTGTGCATAAAAATATTTAATAATTAATATATGAGCATCCACGAATTTCTCGAACGTTATCTTATTAAGTTATTTGAATTGGATTCGTTTGAACTGCTCTGAGAGATCTCAGGTAATGACTCAATAAAAATTACAGAACAATTCCCCCAATCTGCTGGCGTGCATCGTTTTCAATTAATCTCGTTAGGAAGTGATAAACTACTAAAAAGTCAAGAATTAATATCAAAATTTTTGAATGTTTAATAATTTTACGGAACGTTCCGGAGAAATTCGAGAACGCGTATTAAAAAAAAAAAAAAAAAAATAGAATAGTTGTTTATTTTCCTTCTAGTTTTAAATAATTCAATCCACCCCAGCATTAATTATTTCATGAATATGAATTGACTATATATGTCTATTTATTCGACGATCAATAATTCCATGAATATATTCATAATTACATAAATTAATTAAATGAAAAATTTCGAGAAACAGCTCGGTGGGTTCAGTTAATTTAAATTAAATAGATTAAATCTTTTAACTTGTCGGCAAGTTTTCCCGTGAGCTGGCAAAGGTCAGAGTTGAAGGGGTGAAGGGGGGAAAAAAAAATTGTGTACTGTCACTTTAATCTTTCACTTTTGATGCTTCACGGGCACAAAGACTTCACTCCCTCTCGTACACAATCACGCTGCAGTGTCTCACTGTAACTCCTGCATTCCCTTTCTCGCATCCACTTTGTTCTCATTTATCACTCGATCCATTACATGAGACTCGAAGGTTTCGAGGCGTGCGCTGTGTGTGCGGTATGAGTTCGCGTGAGAAAAGGGAACTTCAGTGTTGCCTAACACTGAACAAGAGATAACTTTAATATTCATGTAGAAAACTGTTGGTCTCCAGAGCTTGTAGATGAGAATATCCCGGACTTTTAGAGCAATAAAAAGTGTCATAAGTGAATCGGTTGAAAATTATTTCTTGAAATATTTAGTTCTCATATTATCAGGGACGCAAACGTCTTTAGAGAGGGGACGAAATTGTCTCATCTTAAATACGAGTTGTTCCCGTGGCCACTGGCATTTTTTTTTTTAAACTCACGGCGGAAACTCAAACTCTTCAATTAAATATGTGCACTGGGGTGCCTCCTGACATGAGCTTAGAGGCAATTCTCCTGTGGATACCGTCTCTTAAGAGGATTTCGTATTCATATGAGAATATGAGTTTTGACGAAATTGAAATGGGAGGAGAGACAGTTTCTGTGTTGAATGTTTGGAGCTAACGTTTATGAAGTTGAAGGGGCCATTTCGCTCTTGAGGTAAGAGTATGTTCCTCATATTGTAAAGCTAGCGACAGAAATATGTCACAAATGATGATAAATTTAGTCATGAAGTGACAAGAGATGCTGAAAGGAAAGAGGAGTAATGACGTTGAACGAAATGTATTGGGGCGTAAAGATTAGACTATTTTTTGTTGATTTAATTGTTGAGATCTTTTGAGAAGGTCTCGTCCGGCTTCTGGATATACCAATGACATTATTAGGGACTCGTAAAATATTTAATGAATCGAGCGAAATTCTCGAGTTACTTCACCTCCATCAATTACCTTGACGTAACTATAGACAGCTATCGAGTCGAATTCTACATATGGGCAAGTTGCTCTGACGTAAGACTTTCACTGAACGGAATGTCTGCGTACAAGTATTCAGGCTCTCTTGCATCCCGTAATGATTTTAAGAATTGTCTGAATATCTAGTTACACATAACTTGACTGAACTCTGCCCGAAGTTCTCCTCGCCCCGTGCTATTTGTCATCTTAAAATTGATGGCTCTGAATCCTCTGAATCGTCAATCGATAGTTCGTCCAATACACCTAATTCTAGGAACCTCAGTGGTACGGAAGACATCCGTAAATTTACATTCAAAATGGCCTATCGCACCGACGATCTCCTCACTCCACACCGCATCACCCATACAAAAGTCAGTGGTGAAAGAACCGAGGAATTTTCCGGTGAATGATAATTCAATGTTTGGAAAGTTGGCTGGGTTCATGTAAAAGTTCCGCTTAATGGGACTTTTCTGGTGAATGGTTTCAACTGGAGTACCCGAATTTTCCGAGGGATAACGGCACCAGATCCGGGCATACTCTCAGCGTCATCCACAATGATTAATAGTCACCTCGATATTTATCCATTTTTTAAAAATCCCGTGGAAAAATTTGGGATACCTCCATTACGCTAATTCACTGAGAAAAAACAATCATAATTCTGCCTATCAAATATTCTTGAGACAATCAAGGAGCAGAAGTTAGTCCTCAGTATTAATTAATTAAAAGCATTACATATAATATTATTAGATTTATTGATAGAATTAAAAAACAATTGTCTGGAACATCTAGCTAATGTAATTTTTTAAAAACGAGATGGCAATTACTTCTTTACCGACTCTTACGAGACCGACTCTCACTTAGAATCGCGACATTACAAGGTCGTTCAGGCAAGGTGACTGTGAGAACGTAGAATATGAATAAATGTCATGTCGACGTATCGGAGACACTCCAAATTTCAGTCTTTTTCAGTCTGACATAATCTCTCGCGTCGTGTTTAGAGTTGCGTTAAAAATTATAATTGAAATTTCATTCATTCATTCATTCATTCATTCATTCATTTCCTGAATTATTGAAAATTCAACTAAAAAAATTCCTTGAATTTTTATAAATTTTTAATAATGAGATCTCTTTAAATTTCAATAAAACAGCTAACAATTTATCTAGAATATTTCAATTGGTACTTAAAAAATCTAATTAAAATTCATTCAAGTGCTGGTGAAATATCCTCCCATTGCAATTACAAAGCCGCATTCTCCTTCGTCATTTCCACCTTTTCACAGATCATCAATTCCATTGAAAAAAAAGAATGCCTTATTACGAAACAAAGTCTTCCTCATATTCCTTGAACCGTTGGGCTACGCGCGTCGAACAATGCCCGTTTGTTCACCACTCAAAACAATTAACATTGCGATCATGTCCCGCTGATATCAAAGATCGCTAATTTGTCACAAAGCCACCAATCAGATGATCAGATGATCAGGTGCATGACGTGGCTCAGAGGATTCTCAACCGAATCAACCGTATTGAATCGAATCCGGAAGACTTGACGTTCCAGTGACAATACAATTCACTCATAGTCCGGCAAAAAAAAAAAAAATTCTTTTCTTTCAATAGAAATTAAATTTTTAAAACACGTTTTACCTGTGAAAAATAAACACCCGAGTCTTAATATTTTTAGGGAGACTCTCGTAGGACAGGTGTGGTCTGGTACTAGACTCCCGTCGTCTTTGGGCCTCTGCGTCCGGCGACGTCGAGTCTCCGAGTGCCTGAGAATCAAAGTAATTTTGAAATTTAAATATCAATTCATCAACACTGTAGCCTCAAATCATCAAATTGTCTCATCTCACATTTCATCATCTCCCGGAGCCGCTGCATGACGCAGTCCCGATAACCCCAAGATCCCCAACCAAGTGAATCGAGTCCGCATGCCTTCTCGTTCCAATTGACATTCGACACTCCAACATTTGCTCTGATTAAAATTATATATATATAAATAAATAAAATTACTGAGTCGTTGAGTTCCCCACCAGCTTAAGTGTACCTCTCCAGAGGAGCCGATGAGCGACAAACGGGAGTGCGAAAGCACATTGGCTTGAAGGTGCAGTCCGACTCTCGGATATCGTCGAGTGGCCACACCAGTTTGTTCTCAACCAGCAAGTCACATACTTGGGCCACTTACCGTCGGTCTTCGCGCTATTATCCCACCTTGAAATACACGAGTTTATGTGTGTGGCTGTTTTTTCAATTCCCCCTTCTCCGCAACCCCTCAGTCCTCCCCTGGTTTTTGTCGGACGCTCGTTAGTACGTTCTCTTCATCTGGCGCCTCACCATTGGATTAAGTGATTCCTGTTTATCGGTGGGAAATTATTTATCGAGGAATAGTGTTCTCAGTGCTGTTCACACGATTAAACCGAATTCAATTGAATTCATTTGGCTCTTATCAGTGAATTAGTGATGATTTTTGAATTAATTGGGTGTGGTGTTATCTGATTGGGGTGTGTACTCGGTACTATACTCGAAGAGGCATTCAGGGGGAATTGCTAATTGGATATCGGAAGGGAGGGATTATTATCCTCGTGAAAGCATTTCCCTGTTCGCCTCCTGAAGTTGATAAAATTTATTTGCATGCCAAGAAGTGTCACAATATCGGGGATTAAAATGGGTATTTTAATGATTGATTCCACTGATGATTTGTAGGGATATTGTTCTTCACATACGGAGGCAATTTTTGTACTGAGAGGTTGAAAAATTTTTTCATCGAACCCTAGGTGACTCTTATTAGACCGTTAATTAATTTTGGGTGAGCAGCGAGGATTATTATATATTAATAAATTACTTATAAGCATTTTCGAATTTTTTTTTTTATGTGAAGTAGTGACACAGAACCGGCGATTAAAACCTCGCATGATGGATTAAATTGATACCCCGAGCCTCTCATGACGTGTAGTTTGTTTTACTATTCCTCTGTCTCTCGTTCCTTGTCATGTGATATTTAACATTCTTGCGTTATGCTGAATAATCAATGACTCGGAGGATCTAGAGGCAGTTTCGTCATGCAGTTGTTGCGTGATTGTCTCGATCACCTGCCAACAATGATTGTTTGGATAATGTTAATCTTCGGGAGAAAGAGTATGACTTTTATGTAGAGAAAATGGAGAGCTACAGAAAAGATAATCTCCTTCAGATTCAGAGATATGCTTTAAGAATGTAAGAGCCCTGACTCTTTCAACTACTTTGCCACTGCGTTTTTTTTCCCAGTCTTTATCCTCCCATATTTTTCTAAATTTACCTCTTCCTCATTCTCTCCCATCATTACCCACCTTCTCAACCAAATATTCCTCAGAGGTTGACAAAGCCTCTATCTGAACAAACAGGCCGTCTGCGGTTAGCCCTTTCCCGTCATTCACGTGATAAACTCAATAGTATTTCAGTTCATCCTGGTCTCGCTGAGGCAACTATTCAGTAAAAAAAGAGAGTAAAATGTGCTAGAAAATATTACCTACATTTCACCTAAACTCCCTTAATTTAAACAAAAATAATAGATTCGACAAAATTCTAGTTTTTTTTCAATATATACTCTTCCCAGTGTTTGCCAGTTCAATTGAATGGAGGATCTGAAATGATAAATAATTGGCAATAAACCGAGCGAAACGCTCGGCACGTGACCAAGTGATAGAGTGTGATAGAGTAGTTGTTCGTTTGGAGACATTTCGGTGTGACAGTTTATACGATGAGACGTGTGTGCCCGAAATATATGGAGCTGTCGGTGTAGTAATGGCTGGGCGATGTGGGTGAAAGTGACATTGATGGTGCCTAGTGGAGAGGGAGTATGGGAATCGGCGAGATGGATCGAGGTATTCCGAGCAGCACTCTCGCGACCTTGAGGGGCATCCTGGTGAGCTCACTATCCAGGGAGAACCTTGGCCCTCATGATCTGGGGATGATCGAGGGAGGTGGCAAACTGAGGACTCGAAAAGTTCACTTTCGCGAAGGTCCGTCCATTGAATGGGAAAACTACACATTACAAATTAAAAGTCGTAATTACTCGGCTGGAAATTGGTGTGGGAATGTAATAGCTTCCGAGTTCAAAAAAAAAAATGGATAAGTCACTTGAGGGAAAAATCTGTCCACTGGACAATAGAATTGTGTTTTTTGCGTGTCAAAAATAAATAAATAATTTATTATATTTTACGAACAAAATTGAATGTCCTGGAGACAAATTAAGGAGGAATGGGGCGGGCGGGAGAGGACTTTGATGCAATTTCCAGGGTAAATTGAATTTTGATCCCATCGCTCTGTGATCTCAGGCTCTTCTGGTTACATCAACGGCTGTTTGGCAATGTTGGAAATTCTAGTATAACCACGAAATTAATTGAATTATTCTGGGCTAGTTAATTGGCCAATTAATGCATTGGTTATTAGCTAGAAATTTATTTGTAAACTAAGAATTATTTTTAAAAAAAATTAACTGCGCAATAAAAAATCTTGTACGTATTTCTTTAGACAACGGTTGGTTAAAAATGTAGTTAAAATTTTGAGCGAATCAAATTTGAAAAGAAAATACTTTGAAATTTTCTCCGGGTCAGTCTGTTGGGGGGATTATTATTTTGGTCTTAAGGGACCATATTAATTCCTCGTATCCTCGTACGAAACTAATATTTGTTATTTTTTTATTTGTTACAGGTGAGTACCTTAACGAGTCACCGAGTATTTTTACCAAGCCAATCGTGCGGTATTTATAAGTATGTACAGAATACTCAAGACAGAAAGTGATTCATTCCATTTGTGAGTCACTCCATTCAATCTTACCATCAATTCTGAGATACAATTCAATGATCGCAATCCACATCGCGCATTTCTTATTCGTCCTTTGGGACAAGTGATGCAGATGAATATGTCCCATGTGAATAACAAATAATTTTTCACATAATTAGCCACCGTAGAATCTTCAATGTCGACTTTTAGGATTTCTCTAAAAGAGAGTAAAGTTCTCGATTGAAAATCATCAATAGGAATTTAATTAGAATTTTTATGTCCGCCAATGAGATTTAAGATGGTCTTTTTCATTTGTTGCGCGCAATCGGGGCTCCAGCGTTGGTCAATGTCGATTGGTTTTCATTGCGAGAGAGACGAAGCGAGCGCTATATTAGGAGCGATCGGCTCCTCGTCCATATTCAGAAGTACCCTCGGCCACTTCCTTTTTGTACATTTTTTTCTCCTGCCCTCTCTATCTCTCCTCACCTCGTTTTCTTTGACGATCTTCATATCTCGATACTACTGCATTACAAATTTTTGCCCCATAAATAAGAGTTATCCGAGTGAAAAACGTCTTGGGTACACCTCGTCCGCTGCAAAATATCAGCGTAACACGTTTGGGGAAGCCTTGATCGATGGAGTCTCAGCATTTTTCACACTTTTCAGAGCGTAATCCGAGCACTGGATCTTCGGGAGAGTGAATTTCAAAGATAAATTTTCATTTATTTTGATTTTGTTATTTCTCGAGGTATTGAATTTTTTTCGACTGACATTATTTGAGAAAAACTCACCATTAAATGGAATCGAAACAAGTTATTACTTAAATTTCAATCAGCCATCTATAGAATCTGCATGGAAATAGAACAATTAACCCAACTGAAATGAATATCCACGTAAAGTTTCGTTATCACTAAGTTCCTGATTCCATTCAAGGAGTCAAGATAATCCAGTTACTTCGTGGAGAGCTCTCACTCTGTAACAGTTCAACTGTCCAGAGACACTGAAAACTGGAGTTCAATGGAAGGAAATATAGTATAGAGCCTGGATTTCGCCTGCTGCAATCCACTGCAGCTAAATTCCTAGCTTCTGAATACGCGAATAGCTCTGCCTAATCCTTTACCATTGTGCTCGCGGCGGATAATCTTCAATTTTAAGCACGTCACGATTGCATATTCGCAGGAAGCTTGGGCTTTATGGAGTGAAAAGAATTTTTTATAATAAAAAAAAATTTTTTTAAACCCCAGGGCCCCAATATTTGATTACATTTGAAGAATAACTTGCGCCGAAAAACATTTTGTTCTTTCCCTTTATTAATGTAACTAGGGATGCGAGGTGACTTTAGGAATGAAAAATACTATCTCTTGTCAATAAATCCGTCAGACAGTATTTAATCACTAGCCAATTGTTTATATAGATGCAACGTGAGGGGCATTTTTTTCGTTGTCACAAAATTTCGTCACGTTTTGTTGAGTTTTCTCATGTAATTGTCTATATCAGTTGATTTTGTTAGTGAGAAATTGATTCAATTGAGCGAGTGATTTTTTTCAAAACATTTTATTACGGACTAGGGACTGCTCACGAGGGCAGGGGGGGTTTCGCCCGTGAGAAAAATTTTTGATGGTGTTAAAACAAATATTAACTTAGAAACGAGAAAAGGAGTTTCCTAAATGGAGAATGCTTCTACTTCATCTGCGCGACTATCATTGCGCTATCTCTGGTGGAGAGCAATTAAGTGGCAGAAAGCCTATTTGTAAAGCTTTCAGATTTACTCAATAGTAATTTCCGTATTCTCTCTTTTTCTCTTGTGTTATCTGCAGCGAAACGAGCTGCAAAGAAATTCAACGCAGCCTTTCCGACAATCCGATGAAATTTTTTCTCTTCAAATATTTTTCGTTCTCTCAGTGGCCTCCTTCTGCTCCCATTGTCGGCCAATTCAGTTCGTAAACATCGCGGAAAATTGTGAAAAATAGTTCGTCTGGGGCTGGCGGAGAAACTTTTTTTTTTCTTTTAATGAGATAACTCAATTCTTAATAGATGGTGGATGGTAGACTGAAATTAGATGTTTTTTTTTCTCGCAGTGTAATTCATAATTTTTTTCTCTCCATCAATTTCCATCATTCTCTCATGCAATCCCTGACATTGCTTTCCGCAGTCGATTAATTTTCCGTAAATTCGAAAAAACTTTGGCACAGAGTAGCCCGAGATATGGTTACATTCGCGAAAAATGGAATAAATGTTGCAAGGAAAAAATAACAGGAACACTGACTTTCTGGCATCGAGTTATAATGAATCGTCAGATATTTCTCATTCATTTTTTTTCCTTCGCCACAAGTAGGTGAAATACGGGATTGGTTCCTCTCCAAGGAGGATGTAAAAACACGTCGAGACGGCTGTATTTGGTTGTTCGAGGGAAGCCAATGACGCCAGTAGGCAACCCGTGCTCAGTCGAAACAGTATAAATTATACCGGTCAATTTTTGCACTGTCATTTCACTTCCATTCATATTGCCAGGACTGATGAAGGTTCAATGAACACTGAAACAATTTTTTTGTGGGAAAAATAAGAAGCAATTGTTTAACAATAAAAAAATTGTTTCCCAAGCCAAATCGAATGGTGTTGCAGCCATTTTTCTGCATTTTGCGCTCGAAAACTACTAACTAGATCGAGCCAATTCAATTGGGTTTGACAAATCAAATTGTGGTTATAAAAAAAATTATTTTTGTTTTTCATATCAATACAAAAGTTTTTGAGGAGAGGTTTTTTCTTTTCCCAGCATAACGGCCCATATTTTTTGTCAATTTTCCATCCGTGAGTTTTTTTTTTTTATCGAAGCAAATGCCTACTTATTGGAAAACATTTTTCTCTCGGTGGAGGAATTTTTGCGAGGATATCGGGTTTGACGATCGTCGCACCTGAAAGCGGAGTATCTACTTGACATGGATCCGTCAGGAGAGAATATTACAGAATTTTTTGTTTTTTTTATGACGATAATTAACGATTTATGAGAGTTGAAAAATGTTGAAAATATTAATAGAATTTCAAGAGATTTGGTTGTTAATAATTCAGGTGAAGGTGGTATTGAATTTTCAATTACTCGACACTTCAAGTGAATTAGAAAATTCTATTTTTTTTTTATTTTTTTTCTAACAACACGCTCATTTGCAGAAGGATAAATTTCATAGGATATGTTTTCTCGTTTTATTTATGTTCCGTTCACATTGTCAGAAATAATGGAAATTTGAGTGTTGGAATTTTTACGAGAATATCGTATTCAGCGATCGTCGAACCAAACAGTGAAGTATCTACTTGACACGGATTCATGGGGAGGAAGTATCAATCTCTCGTTTCACATATAAAATTTTAAATTCTCCATAACCCGACTTGCGTGTAATCAGGTCTAATGAAAACATTTGATAAGAGTTTCAGACAAATCATTTCATCAGTGAGAATTTGATTCAATAGAACGACTGATTTTTTCATAACATTTTATTATGATTGAGTAACTTTTGTTTCTTTCGAGAATATACCTCAGTAACTACCAGTAAAATACGGCTAAAAAAATGAGTAAATAAATCAACAATTGGCTGAATATACTGAAGACTCTGACGACTCAATCGTCTCCAAGACATTTTAATTTTCCAAGCATAATTGAACATTTGCCTTGATAGAGCGTTTAAGGATACCACCTGATTCGTTACTCTGGTTCACCTCGAGTTGGGCATTGACGGACTGATACAAAAATCTTGTACGACATCTACAAGTTCAATGAGGGCGGGGCGGGGTGGAGAGGGAGGGGGGGGGGGGAAGGATTCCATTAATGGAGCGGGGAATTGAGACGAAGTGTGACACCGACGCATCGAATCGTGGTCGATACGTTTAATTGTGTCTCGCTTCGAGCTTTTTTTTTTTTACCACATAACGGACAATAGCAACTCGCGGGGGGGACGGTGCATTGATGGAAACTGTCGGATATTGAAAGCAATGGGTAACTAGTGCTGGTACTGGTGTGTAAACGGATATTGGTTTTACTTGTACTGGAGATTTCTAATTCTGCCTGGACAATAGTCTGGGGGAAAATATTCAATTATTTTTTGTCAACATCGCTGGGAAAAATTGAAAAACAAAAAATTAAATTCTGGGACAGCAAAAAGTCGACTGTAAAATACTGGAATTCACGAGGTGGAATCACATAGAGTGGAGGCGGAGTTCTCCGAATATATCTCCCAAATGTAAATATAATTAGTTAAGAAATTATGAAATTTATGTCCATATGAACTGGTTTTCCTCAAGGAGTATTAATTTATCGATTGAGTAATTAATTCTTCCTGGTCGGAATTTAATTTTTTACTTCCACCCCAGAACTAAAATCGAAAATTGGTTCAGATTCTCAGAGATGATTCTCCCGGGAGATATCATAATCAGGATAATTTATCCCTCGGGATACTCTCAATTGAGGTACAAGTCGGAAACTTATCAGAAATCGCCAGGGGCGGTTGGTACTTCCATTTGTCTCGCATTTGGATCTCTCATTAGTCTCCATAGAGCCGTCATTCTCCTTGCCTGAAAATTCAGTTCAAATTTTTTTCCCATTCATCGTATTTTTTTGCAATGAAAATTCACGAGTGATTGGGCCTCTCGTGGAGAATGAGAGAGGACGTATGGGCGTAATTTTCGCGAGCTCTCCCTGATAACCAGGCTCACTGCAATGACCCTGGGCTACTCGGTGGCTTCTCACATAAATAGGAAATCTGGCAAAACACCGAGAAAAGAATGAATAAAAATGAAAAAAGACAAAAAAATGTTTCACTCGACTCTTCAGCATTTTCTCATTCAGAAAAAAATCTGAAAAAGCTGAGGTACTTCCCCAAAATCCTTTGAAACTTACACTGCTACTGTAGAGTAAAAAAAAATATTAAATTAAACATTTTGTTTTCTTTGGACGTTGGCCCTCGGGCGATGTCCAGTTGTAAATCCGCAGCGAATTGCGTCATCATTGGATTCCTTAAAATATGTTAAAATTCAAACAACACTTCTAAGAATTAATTTTTACGAACCCTACCCTCCCCGCCAATCGTGGTCATGATTCCGTTTAATGCTCATAATTAACTCCAATGCTGGGATGATTAAAAAAATTACGGAGAAAAGACGTAAAAACCGAGTTCTGACAATCCCTGAGAGATCCCTTAACGACACACCCTCATGCGTCTCCCGTCTCATCACAGAAAAAAATACTGACGAGGAATGCCAGTGGAGGGACAGAGCCCAGCAAAAAAATTGCCGCATTTTCTCCCCCCAACATTAATTTCCGCTTTCCTCATTGCAATGGTCCCCCCATTATATTGATCAAAACCGGAGAAACCCTCCAAAAAAAGCCTTCCCTCCCGCTTCACCACCAAAAATCAATGATCTCCCTCGGGCCAGGCCCTCAATTCTGATAATTAAATTGATTCCAGCCCCAGTGGCTCATTAAAATCCCAAAAATCCATATAAAAGTTAATTTCAAGGTCATGGTGGCAGATGAACTCGCTCCACAAGATGGCAGTGCACTAGTGTCTCCCGTTGGGTGCACAGCCACGTGTTTGAGGATTCTGGTGACCAAAGAGGAGTCATGAAACCCTCTAACACGGCTCCCATCATGCCAGAATCCCCTGGAAAATCCCCCCTATCATGCGAAACACTCGGCGAATCCTGGATGAGAGTGAAAAGACCAGTGAGAGTGTCTGACCGAAAGAATAGAGGTAGCGACGCAACTGATCGATGCAACAGCGCCATCGCGGAGCGTTCCCCCAGCGAGGGGGAGGGATGCGAAGAAACATGGAAAATGGCGATTTCAAGCGTACTACCCCTCATGCATATATTGAGTTAAATAAAAGTTAAATAAAATAAAATTAATGAATAAATGAGATCTGATGATTGGCGAGGTTACAAGGGAGAAAACAAGGTTAAAAAAAAAATTAACGACAGAAAATTCTTCCCGTCACCTGTGGCCTCTGCCTTCACTCCCTCTCGACGCGCAGCAGAGTAAAAACTGAAAGTCACTGGTATAAATTCCACTGGAGAATAGGGAATCACGTACTACCCCTGATACGTGCGTCGATCCAAAACTGGTGCGGAGAGAGGTAACTGAGGAGGGAATGTCCTTCCAACCCCCTCTGAATTCTCTCTCTCTCTCTCTCTCTCTCTCTCTCTCTCTCGGTGGTGGTAAAAGCGTCGCTGTGGCTCTGCGCCGTCTTTCCGCTCAGTTCTCTCCCGGAGTGCGACCGGCGTCCTTCGTCGACAGCTGGTCCACATTCATGTTTTTAACGGTGGTTATTACCACGAGGGTTATATTAACTCATCCATCACTGTTCAACCGTCGACAATAGATGAACACCAAGAGGCTAACACGCGCATTGATCAATTTAACTGAATTCAATTCTTCATGTTCATCCACAATAAGGGAATAGATTCATCGAAGTGGTGTAAACACTCTTGACCTTCTCCAGGAGTTTACCTTTTATGGAGAAAAAAAATAGTGAAATCGGCCTCCATCGAGAGATCAAAGGTGTCGGAGTTGGATAGAGCCTAGCATCAAAGTCCACGTGGGAGCCAGGAACAAAGAGGCAAAAAGATCCAGCAAATAGCCGAGTCTTCCTCGCAAGTTCGCCAAGAATTCCATAATTTCTCCACAGCGAAGACCTTAATAGGCACCATGAACACTGTGAAGTGACATTCCAAGGGGAAAATTCCATCCAACACGTTCTTTTCCTCATCAAAACTGAAACCTTCCAACTTTAACTATCCTCTTCTCATTATAGCCCCATTGTAAACTTTGGTATCTCGTTAACATCCGGCCCCGAACAAATTTAACAAACGCGAGTTTTATATATTTAATTTTCACTCTGTCATCTGTCCCCCTCAATTGGGGACAATTGGCCTCCTTTGAAATATTATATTCCGTGCTGTTGCTTTTCGTTTCAAATCATTGACTACTGATTAATAAAAATAATAACTCTTATAATACAATTTTAACATGAAAGCGTGAACCAAATACCGGATCTATCGCGTGCCGTAGTCACCAAACTTTTGAGAATGGCATAATCGCGTGTCTGCCAAGTGCACGACAACTGCAATGGAATCCCGCATTTTTTTTTTTTTTTAATAAGAAATCGCGAGAGCTACAGAATCCAACTCATCTCATCGATCCAGTCAACTAATACAGCTCCACATTTTCTCTTCACCTTCTCCTTTAACGTCCGTCGAGCAAATCACTTGAAATTAGTCGGCTGAAGGTCCATGAGTATTGGCAATAATTTGATGAGAAAAATCAAGTAGTGGAAATCTTTCAGCGTGAGTTGATTCTATTTCTCCGACATCCTCACTTGACTCTTTTCGCTCAACACTTTGGCACTCAGCCAACGATACTGCGTTTTCATTTCTCCGATACTGCATGACCTTGGTTTCACCTCTCAGGACCACAATGGTCGTTTTGTGTTAATTCAGTGTCTTAAATCAATGTCTCGGGCAGATTCAGTGGATCCTTCTGAGTGAATTCAATTGGATTCCGTTGAATAATGGATCAGTCCAATTGAGGAATAGTTGTTATAGTTAGTAAAACGTCTGTGATGAGAATTTTTCACCTGTTGGCAAGCGAGGAAGACTCGGATGTTTGATGATTTCGTTGAATGCAAACGAGGGCTTGACACTTGATTGTTAATCAAGCAACATGAAGTGATTAGCTAGCATTTCGCTTCATCTCCTTTCTCCAACAGACCGATCGACTTCATTTGCATTCACCAGATCATTGGCCATAAATCATGATTGAATTGCGCTGGTGGAAGATATCGTGTGCTCACACCCCACTTGCTGACATCAGACCAGAGTGATAAGGTGCAAAGGGCGACGATAAATACAACGAGTTCAGCAAGGAGTATTGGTCCGTGAGGACCGGCCATGGGGGAGCCAGAATGTTCTCCGAGCTGTGCAGGGAGACTCTCCGTAAGGCAGCTGTTTGCTACAGTGCTGGTCGTTCAGGAAGTCCCTCCCAATCACCGCCAACATCACCGCCGCCCTCACCAGCCAAAGAAGCAAAGGTTATTACCAACGTTGAATTGGCAAATGTCAACCGTACCAGTAACCAAATCGGAGACACAGCTCAACTTACATCAAAGTCACAGCAGGATAAAGGAACAACGACCGCGGCTACGGACACGGGGGAAATCACTCACAAGAAATGTTACACCAACGAGGATAGCAAGTACGACCTTATGTTTCTTTCCAATTTATGGAAATGACTGTTGAAGAATATTGTCTAGGCTCTTGTTGGTTGAAGAACTGACAGAATTGAAAGCTGCTGATGGCGTTGTGGCGTTGACCAAATGACAAGTTACTTTAATTCTTTGATGATGACTGCCATCACAGCTTTCAATTTCATCAACGTATCAAGTAAGGAGATTCTTCAATTGAAAACAATATTCTACATTCATTTCCAATATTAGAAGACGAACATCGATGCTCACAAATTTCGGCAAGAGATCTCCAGAGCGACGTAGAATACGGTACACAATGTCCGACGAGTACAGATCGGCGTCAGTTGAAAGGGACTATTACACCAGCCGTGAAAATCGCTACGAGCCATATTATCGGGACTACAGAAGATATAGGAGAGACTCGTCGGGCTCGTCCTCGGAGCAGGACGACTCCTCCACGTCGGGAGATGAAGGTAAAATATATATTCATCAGGGTTTCCCATTGGGATCCATTCCATTAGGGCCTTTCCCCTGAAATCCTAGAGAGGAAGCATAAAAAGTATGAAAGGAACTATTTTCATATCTGTATTGGCATTTTTTACAGCTTCTTTGATCCCTTCTCTTCAATTTATCGCTGCCTGCTATAAAAATATTCCTCATCCACTGGGTCTTGATCAAGCACCTCGCCGCAACGTGAAGAGTTTAAGACATCAGAAAAAATATTAAAGAAATACTTCTTATTGTTGCATTAAGTACTTTCACGACTTTCTTAGGGCTTCTCTCATCGATCATATTAAGGTCGGTGAAGCGAGAAAAGAACCTTTTCGTTCTGATCAACGTCCAAGTTTAAAAAATTGGAAACTTTCTTTGCAAGCAGCTTTTTCCAAAAATTGCCTCTGAAACTTTGACCAGTTGATTTCCTCCAACTTGTATTCATAATCAACCAGCATTAAAACTTTACGTCTCCAACATACTCTCTCTCTCTCTCTCTCTCTCTCTCTCAAGTCAAACTGTCTTAGAACAGATTTCCTGGATAATCCCCTCTTAAAAATGCTAAAATGATGTACAAGAACACTAGCTCATGATATCGATTTACCGCTTCTGAAACGTAGCCTGACTTGAAGGGACTCGATTCAGCAGAAATAAATACGGGGCCAGGAATCTCAGGATGAAAACTAATACGTTTGATATCTCAAGGAGCAGTTTCTATGAAAAATTCAAGTAGCGCTTGGTAAAGGCATGAGAGGAGTTTGATATTTCCAAGGTGTTGGTTGAAATCGCTGACTAGGATCATGATTGACATCTCAGAGGCAGCCAATATCAAGATTTCCACTTGAGAGGCGATGGGTCTTGCCAAGACGATAGATTAGAGAATACATATACAGTTTGATTATGCGGCAGAGTCGTTATACCACCAGAATTGATAGATTGTCTATATGAGGGGATGAATTGCAGTCCCACTCATTCTTCATGCATTAGGGATCAATGAATTTTAGATTCTAGCCATTTCAGGATGGAGCCCAATGTTGAATATTTACCCTTGATTTCCATTATTCCAATTCTGGCGATTTCAAGTCTTCGGTAAATCGTACTTTGTGAATTTCCTGATAGCAATACTTTAGCATTCGCAATTCTTCATCATAATTAACTTGGATTAGCTCAAGTGAAACAAACCGTCAGAGAGATTTTCCTTAATTGACCTGTCGCACTTCTTATTTTTGCCCAGGCAAGATCCTCCAACTTCACGTATCCAGCCCACAGGACTTTGTTTGTAATTAAATTGAAACTGTCCCCGGAATTGGAATTGCGAAGTTGGGTCGACCCCTGCTAAACTATCTAGTTGAGCTGAAACAAACGAAAAATGGGGGAGGCAAAAGTTCTTGTTCTCTTTCGGATGAAAATATCTCCCTGGAGTTTCCCAGGCACTTCTCCCGATTCACTCTGCAGCTGAATTCACTTCGGAATCTCTCAGCAACCAGCCAGTTGATGGATTTCGATGGCTTCGTGATAATTCAATTTGATTGCACTCGCTTTTCCGCTTGAGTAATCCTGATTCCGTGGAATAATTGGATGCGAGTGTCACCTTTTAATTGATCGATGCCTGCCCAAATCCGTGGAACGAAATATATATTCTCCTTTGAACTATTCTTTGTGGATTCTGTGATAACGATACTTCAGCTTTTTCTATCATTAACCAGCTTCCACTTGGATCAACTCATGGGAGACAAACTGTCAAACTGAGTGATCCTCCTTAATTGACCTATCCCACGTCTTATTTTTGCACACCCTGGACGCTTCACAATTTCACATAGGAGTTTATTTGTAATTAATTTGAAACTGCCACCGTAATTGGAATTGTGAGGTTGGATCAACCCGTGCTAAAGTACTTGGTCTAGCAGAAGTGAACCAAAAATGGATAAAACAATATTTCTTCTTCTCTTTTGGTATGAAATATCGGTCCCGAAAGTTTACCAGACACTTCTGCCGATTTACTCCAGCTGAATTCACTTCCAAATCTCTCATCAATCAATCAATCAATGGTCGATGGATTTCAACGCTTTCCGAGTGATTTAGTTGTCTTTCCTGTCCTAAATAAATGCATATACATGCCATTTTTTCATTTGCCACCTAATTAATGCAGTGATACTTCAATCACCGGCTATTTGACGTCCACAATTGACCGCCTGGAGCTTCAATCGACGCTAGCTTAGGAGGAGGCTTGCACTCTGGGGATTGAAAGGGCCTTAATGGACAGCTACAACCTACCTCCCAGATACAAGACTTGAGTGACTAAATGGCCGATGTAGTGCTCTGTAAGTGTAATTTTTTTTCTTCAGGTCAATATCAACCTCTCAGTATCCAAACAACTGTCTGTCTTTATCTATCATACTCGAGTTCTGATGCAATATACCCTGAGTCAGCGCTCCTCAGCCTCTCGATATTAACTCGGAAAATGAGACTGTCGCACTCCTTATATTTTGCCCTGAGAAGGGCAGAAACACAATACGAAGTTTGTCATGTTGTTGATTATAATGTAGTGGTTACGTAAATTAGTTTCGACGCTGCCAGATTCCAGTGAGGGAAGGACGCCTTGATATTCTATTTTGGGCAGGAAGAGCTGAACAAAGAATTGCTACACTGAGAGAAGAAAATACTTCTGATAATGAAGATTTGCTTGGTACTAGAAAATATTTTTTTGTCACCTGGCAATTTTATGGAATTTTCACAACTCATTTCCGTGGAAAATCCCTGTCTTAGCTCGTTGGAGGCAACGAGAGGGAAACGGTGGGATATCTGCCGGGCTCTTTATGAATGTGAAAGCGCCAGATGGTAAACTTCCTCGTTGGCTTCTCTTAGGAGGTGTGACCTTAATTGACCATTAGAATTTACGGAATGGGGTGAAAACGAGGGGTAATTAACGGACGAAACCGTATGCTCTGTTACATTTCCACTTGCGGCTTAATCCGCAAGAGTCAATTAACTTTGTCCATAAATAATTGTAACGGACGGGTTGGATGGACTTGAATTATAGTAAGACACGAATAGGCGAGTCTACTGTTGATGAGTTGTTCTTGGAATTTAGGGAGAGTGATTTAGAGGAGAGATTGAAAGTCGTGGCGGCCGAGAGGTGCAGAAATTACTGAATCATCCGAAAAATCACCCAGACACCCAACTTTTCCCTCGTCAATACTGAGTATTGACAATTTCGAAGGGGGGGGGAGGAGGTTCATAAAAATATACTTTTCCCTAGAATATCCATAGATGTCGCGATATTATTGCCATATTCGATTTGAGAAGCCATATTGAGAGGAAAGGTACAAGCTCAAACATTCAAGCGTGCACGAGTTCACGTTCCCAAGCCCGTATAATCCATTCCTCCAGCCCCTCCTGTAGCCACTCTTTTTATTCCTTGTCGTTCAACAAAATCGAAGCCATAGCCTTATCCGTGTTAAACCCAGGTCTGGGTACGTGTTGGTGGTGCAGATCGTCATTCCAACGCTTGGCTTGCCATCCGAACGCCCGGGAAATTGCGAAACAGTCAACCAAAAATTTCTTCGCAAATTGACATTTCACATTTCCGCTCGTTGCAAATGCTGGCGAGATTTACTTTCTCGTTAGCCGAGAATGGGTCATCCATTAAATTTTCCCCAGTTTAATTTATCATTTTGGAGGTTTATGAGTTTTCGTAATGAGTGCTGCCAGTCTCCGAATTTGTTTAAAGCTCGTCGAATTGTGCGTTGGACATTTATTGAAAATACTCATCACTTGATTCAAATAAAGCTGAATGATTACTAATTAAAATCTCATTTTTTTTTTAATGAGCGAAATCATATTGTGATTCACACGTTTTATCATTTTCTTTTTTTAGTGTAATTTTAAGAGTATTTTCCTCGAATTTCGGATATTTCAGTTATCTCGCTGGCTCCGCCTTTTCCCTTGCACAGCGGCCCCCGGCGATTGTTCTCATACTTTTAACAGCAGGGAAAATAAAAAGAACACTCGGAGTTGCGGCATTCGGAGATCGTTTATATTACAGAATAACCCCGAGGCGATTATCGGATCTCGAGTGCCGCGAGTTTTCTTTTGTTCCCGAACGAATATCCGGGGGTTTCCACAGCTCTCTGTCTGCTTTACTGATAATTCACACCGTTGAACTCGGAAAAATCGTCTTATAGTTAATTTCCCCTATTTGGCTATTGTTAGGCCACAAACCGATTTATAATTTTTTATTCACGTGAGCAAAAATATTTCGTGAATTGAACTGATTTTTTTACGCTTTAACAAGTGCATAAAATCGTCATAAATCCAGAATTTCCAATTTCTCCTCATCAATTCCTCAAACAAGAATTATTTGCACGCGTCCAGCCATGCAAGAACTCTCAACATGTTTTGCATCCCCTCGAAAATCATAAACTGTGAGCTTCGCGGAAGAAAAAAATTCCGGACTTTTCTTCGAGTGATGTTTTAGAAGTTGGCAGGAGTACAGGGAGAGCCCACTCCAGCTGCACTCGGTGGGCACAACGTGCACAACACAACATCCACATGCGACAGGGGCACTTGAGCCCGAGCTTGCCGGGATCAAGTAATGGGGGGAGGGGGTGGCATATGAGCGGCCAGACCAACCACCAAGTTCCCTGGAGAGACTTGCATTCCGAGAGACCACGGCCAACGCTCGCCCCGCATCGTCGGCGTTGCTCGACAATAGAATTTCATTATACGAAAATTCATGGAAAATCCATGCAACAGACTTAATCCTTCGCTCAAGGAACCCTCTCTCCATTTCCGGAGGAATAATTTTGAGAGGATTTGTGAATGCCCATTGCTTGGGAATCTCAGTTACATGGGGTGCTATCAATTCGAGCATTTATGGAAAGACAAACAGTCTTCCTCAGTGTGAGATAACCCGGCTATTGGAATTACATGACTTCAGAGAGCGTTTCCCAGTCTCTAATACACCAATATTTAAAAAAAAAAAAAAAAAAAAACATTAAAGTCATCTTTGAATAGGCACTTTGGAAAATGGAAGATGGGAATTGGGTGTCTGCCAATTCCAGGATCACCAGCCTTGGCATACATATAAAATCCTCCCAGTTTTCGGTATCCCAGGCGCTCATATGTATTCATCCCTCTTTTTCCTACAGCTGTTAATCACTCAGTGTTGCAGGCATGGATATCTCTGGGCAAGCACTCATTTTTAGGCACTTCCATTACTTTTTTTTTGCCACGAGATGTTGTACAGGATTATTCAATTGTAAAACCTCCATATTCATTTGGTAATTCATGTAGGAAGAAATAATTATTTTTGACACACACTGTGCGTGTGAAAAAATGACATTTAACCACGCTTCGCGCAATCCTGATCTCTCTTTCTAATTGATAACATCTTTCCTCGATTGGAGACACTATTATTTTTAAATCATTATTTTCTCATGATTAAATAATAAAAATTGATGTTCTCAGAACTTCGACATGCCCGTTATATTTCTGATATTCAAAATCGCCGAAACACTCATTCAGACATTAGCATGTGCGCAGCAGTTCCAATTATTTACGCAAATCCATTGTGCTGTTCCTGACAGTTACAGACGAGCCATGTCCTCCAACTATTAATGCGTTAGACACACCCAAGTTAATCTCTTCAGCAAGGTATTTGCTCGGATCGTGCCAAACTTGCCAAACTTGGCTGAATGCCGATTCGGGTCTTGAGTGATCGATTAGACCGAATTCAATCAAGATTTGATCGTTCGCTCAATATATATTCAAAGAATTGCAATTGACAATTTCAATTCAATTATTACCAAGAAAATTGGGAGAAATTGAATAGACATTTTTATAGAAAATTCAATTACATTCCGTTTCTCATTATTTCACATAAAAAAAAATCGGCAATAATCTCCCCATTAAATTCCTTGTTTTAACTCAAATCAAACTTACGAAACTTGGGCCTTGAATGATGAATGGTTCCCGGAGTATCGACTGTTTCCCGAATCAACGTGAATTCAGCGGATTGTAATTGCTGGATGAGATGTATCGAATGGGGATATATGATGGCATTTCCATTTGAAATACGAATTATCCCCTTTAAACAGTTTCAACTGCCGTCGATCCTCGCAGATCAGTGATCCGGAAATTTCTGGGATAACTTCACTGATAGCGAATGTTTCAAAATGGATTTTAAAAAACAATGATGGAAGGAAACAGAACAGAACATCTGTGCAGGATGCTGGGAAAATAAAAGCTTGTGAATTGGTACTCATATGTCTGGAATACTCCGGATATCCGATAAATTCAATTGCCGATGGTGGGGACGTACAAGGACAGAGTTGGATTTTTTATATTTTTTTCAAATTTTATTGGAAGTCCAATGGCAGTTTACGTTATTGCCATTGCTAACTTTAAAATTTAAATCTAAATTTTAATTATTCATCATTTTATCGGCTCGGGAACTTTGTTTAAAACCGATTTTCAAACCCGCAATATTGAGGCGAGCAAAATTCGTGCACACGTCACATAACGGATGACAAAAATGTTCTAATTTCTTCCTAAAAAAAAAAGAGCATAGAAAGTATACACGACAGAAGGAAAACTTCACCAGTTTTCAATTTAAATAAAACTCATATCAAGTGTCCGTAAATTACTAAGATCCCAACTAAACCATATCGCCACTCACCCCGTAGCTTTAAATTCGCTGACGAGTCGGCGCGTCGTTTCCAAGCGTTTCACTCATTTTGTGACAGACCGCGCTCCAACTTACTCTGTAATCGCCGAACGACGAGGCGGTTTGCAACGTTGGGAAGTTTGCTGTAAAAAAAGTTACTTATTCATAATAAAATGTTGTGAAAAAATCAGTTTCGGGTTTTCAAAGCAAATATCGTTGCAGTTGCAATTGGAACTTATTGAATTTTTGGGAGAACTGATTTTTAATGGAATAGAGCTCTCGGATATCAGTACACTGATTTTTTAAAAATGCATTCATCACGTGAAAAATATTGAATTTATCTTGCGTTCAACTAAATTGTATGCATACGCCGTCGAAGGGAATTTGAATTATTTGTCTCTCATATCGAAAATCCTGAGATTGGTCTACCGTGTCCCAGGTGACTAGAAGAATTTCCACACCGTACTCTGCATCTGAAATTGGATTGGTTTTCTCAGGATGTATTGTTTTCTATCCAATGGTATCGACAAGTGGCTCAATACTCCACGCAGTCATCCAAATTCCGACCAAGTTTAATCTTGTCACTAGAGATGATCGCACACTATGCGCCCGTATAATCACGTTTGCGGCGCTGTCACGTCCATTTATATTTCGTTTTTCAATTATATATATATATATATATATATATATATCAGAATATATCAAATCAAAGTCAGAGTCGCAGATAGAGTCAAACTCAGACTCAGACTCAGAATGAGAATTAGAATCAGAATCAGGCTCGGGTGGAGGGATTTTCGGTCGAAATGTCTCTAGAAAATTCCCCCAGAAAATTGATAGAAAAAAACATTTAACGCCAATTCGCATAATGGCTCTACAACTCGGAGGGTGTCACCGAGTAATTGCAGATGTTAGGGAGGTAAAAAAAAATTATAATTATTCCCGCAAAGTCATTGATACAGAATTAAATGTGCACAGCGTGTCAAAAATAATGACGCGATATTCATAGCATCATGAAAACCCCTCCTTCCATCGTTAATGGTTGGAAATGTTAAAGCTGAGAGAGGAAGAGAGGGCGAGAGGGCGAGAGGGCGAGAGGGCGAGAGGAAGGAAAAAAAGTTTTTCTTCTCGTCAAAGGAGTTTAAAGTGTTATATTTACCGGTGGAGCCTCAGGCACCGGAAACTCGCAGTGGCAGGGTACGAGGGTTGTGACTCACCAGCTATTAAACTGTCGTCCATTGGTAGGTACTGTACGGGAACGAGGCATGTCTTGATAGGACGGAAAGAGCTCTCATTTTATCCAACACCTATAAAAGGGTTGAGATATATTCCGCAATGCCTATTTCTCGGGGCTACAGGCCACTATTTACATGGTCGCAGACCCTTACTCGCAGGCTAGTGCAGTTTGTAGGCTTGTTAGAGATGCTCAAGTTGTGAGAGGGAAATGCGTTTGATGGAGAATTTGGATTTAATGGTACCAAAAATTGGGCATCTCTAGGGAGAGAAAAAAGACATTTTATACTTGTAAAACAATGACCCTTTTTGAATCAATGATTTTTTTTTTTAATTTGCCGACTAAAAATATTGTCAAGTAGTACTACAAAAATATGACTCCATCCGTGAGATGCGCTCTACATTAAACCCCCACGCCCCCCCCCCCCCCACCCCCCCCCCACCCCCCCCCCCCGAACGCAAACTTTCTACCATTAACGACAGTTCCAGTCTCTTCCCAAAGGAAGAGAGTCCGCCAATAACTTTTCGGATATTAATGATTAATAAAAGTTTATTCTAGAGATACCAACGATCGACAAATTCTCGAACAAGATACTCACACCCTATTTATGTCTCGATACAAGTGAGGAGATGGAGTCAAGATGTTCGGAGATATTTCTGCCAACAAAGTTTCACGTGACGTTTCCCTCACCCCCTAAAGCTCTATTCAAAAATCGTCCAAGCATTCATAAAACAATTCGAGGATGATTTTTCATGCAGTGAACAATGTCTCTTGAGGGGTTGGCTAATTTTTCCTGAGCGACTAGAAAATTCTCGTTAAGCAGTGTAAATTGCACTAAGCGATTAGGTGATTTTTTTCCGAACTGCCGAATCATTAGTCAAATTGATCTCTGTCTATACTCGTTTCACTGATCCGTATTTTACTCTTGCTCATGACCGCAGAAGCTGACCTCGGACTTTGATGCGGTTTTGGATTGGAATTTTATTTGAGTGCGAGGGCCTTGATTAAAGAACGCGTCTCTGATGTTAAATGCTAGAAGTTGAAAGATTAAGGAGCGAGTTGTATTAATTCTTGCGATATTTTTATAATTTTAGGCAAATTAATAGAGTCGGTCTCATCGAATTATTCACGAAGTTTTAACTCGAAAAAATTCTGTCATGTTGTCAGAGGAAAGTTCCTCAGTGCTGCATATTTTCTCATCTCCATCGAGGTTTACGGACTTGCATATATATATATATACATATACTCAAATTATGTGTAACTTGGCCCTGTGTAAATGTCAAAGTTCAAGCCGCCCCGGGCAATTTATTGTGCCACTTCCGGCGATCAATATCGGCTTCGCACTCATCCGCACAAAATGTTGATGAATCTTTGTTTGTGAAACGCCTTAGAAGATTTTAATGAGATAAAATTTCATGAAATATCAACGACTGATTGGCCAAATCAAACGATGAATTTCATCCTCATTTTCCAGGGAACGTTTTCCCAGGGACAGTTTTCCGAGAAACATTTCTCCTAGAAGCGAAGTTTCATTAATTCCCGATCCCAACTGGAATTCCCCGAGACTCTGAAGCTCCAATGGCAGTGAAATTGCAGGAAAAAAAAATTACTTAGTGTTGGAAGAAAAAAAAATCCTGTCACTCTGGTTATTCAGACAGTGTGAAATTCTCATCCTACCTCCTACGTTATGTCATGCTAAAAGTCGTTCAGGAATTGTCAAAGTGTCGAGGCGCGCACATTTAATGCGGGCAACGTACAATAGATAGACTACAAATACAAACCGGGTCCACCATTAGAGACGTCTCACTATTCGATCGATCGATTAATGGCTCGATATGGTCAATTGTCCGGTGGCTCTGCGGTTCTTTCAGTTTTATCGTTACCCAATGGCTGCTCTGGCATCCTCCAGACGGCTATTGCTATACACATGCCCGATAACGATGGCTCGTTATGAATGATACCCAAGATGAATAATACCCCTTCCGCGACGGAATTTTCGGCATGCTCTTGCATGCTTTGATGGGGCATAAACGGGGGGCACAAATATTCCACTGTATTCGATCGAGTTTCATCATGAAAAAATAATATTTTTGGGGAAGGGACAATTTTTTAATTTTATATAATATAACTAACATGAACACTGTTCCGTTTTCCGTTAAATTACGTCGAATCTAATACTGATGCTCTAATGAATGGCATTTTTTCTGTTTCCAGCCGGAGCCGCTCCCGATGAAACCCACCAAAGGTCCAGCTCTGCACACAATCGCCACTCTCTCACGAAGGGTGAGTACCCATCGCCATTGAAATTTTCGACGTCCCTTAATGATTGGTTATTTTGTATTTTTTTAATTGACAGACCGGAAAATTTACAGAACGTTCCAGATTTATTCTCTTCTCTTTACGTAAATTATTTTATTATTTTTATTGAATATTTCTATCCGTCCAATGATTTCCCGAGACATCACAAAAATGTTAAAGGCTACATAAAATCATCCCGCCTTCCATGCAAAAATATTTTATGTCAAACGAAATCTCGATTGTCGAGTTATTTTCTCTTACGGCAATCCAACAGCTCCAGCAACTCTCTTTACCTACGGAACTAGCCAGAACAATTTGCACGCTCAAAATCATGAAACTGTCGCTGATTAATCCTTAATTCCCGTCCTTCCCGAAATAGAAGCGTCCCCGTTGTACGATGGAATTAATAATTCCCTGAATTGGATTTTTCATCTGTCCCGACGGTGTTGCAGTCATTCATAGACCCCTTCAATGTTGCTTTCATTGGGATTCCATTGGGATTTAGAGTAGTAAATCCCTTACTGAGTGGCCATTCTCCGGAAAATGGAATTTATACACATTCAGACACGCTGCAAGGGTTGAATAGATTGATGCTCGTGAAGGGAGAAATTCAATTTGAGCCTTCACTGCATTTTTCCTTTTCAGAAGTTGTCAATGACTTTGTCGTCAAGAAAAAATCCTCTCTCAATTTTTTATTAAAATTTAATCAAATTAATTTCTGAAGCCAATCAATAATAATAATATTCAATCCTAATAAATATTATGATAATCATCACTATCAGTATTATTAACAAACCATATTTTTACATTTGAGAGTGGAGATATCCACTATTCTCCCCGTCTTTCGCCTGTCTCCACGTGTACAAACCCCAATTTTCCTAATGGCAGTAGAAATCCCCAGTGAACGCAGACGTATTGGTTCCTCGATAGCATCTCAACTGTTACTACTGCTGGGGAAAAAAAAAAAAAAAAAAACTGCATCCCTTAGAGGGTTTTCCCAATGACGACCGCTGAAAGGTGGTCTTGAGATAGAGCACCGATTGAGGTCCGATAAAAACGGGGAATAAACGCCATCGCCAGATGCTGCTGGATATATTTTTCCCTCCCTCATGGGAACACTGATAGAAAGAATTGACCAGTGCAATCGTATTTTGCCATCGATACACCTCCTTCCATTATATTTATTTCGTACGTTTTACGCGAGATTTTTCATCGATTGTCAGAAAATCTCAAAAATTACCCAACACTCACCCGACATTTAACCGACACTGTCCAGCTAACGGACATTTAATATTTTTACAACAGTTTTTAGTGTTGGGAGGCCAAACAGGCTAATGATGATGTTAAAAAATTGTTGGGCTGAGCAAACAATTTTTCTTTTTACTCGGTGAAAGCAAACAATCTTAATCTCAAAAATACAGAAAAATTCTCATTTCCTCTGACACACGTGTGTTAGTTAATTTCCAGGTAGTGGAGTCCTGGGTGTTGGAAAGTGGGTCGGTAACACAATGGGATAAGAGCCCTCTATCATCGGCTTTTGCCGGAGCACTTTTTTTTTCTGTACTTCCAACTCTCACTCCCTTTTCTCGCTTTTCTTCTCGGCTTTTTCTCCACTTTTGCTCGAAGCCCACATCGCCCACTTGACTTACTCACTGCATCATATATCTTTGGGTTCCAGTGGCACCACGAAATAACGCGTTTCAGGCTGGGCCCAGAAAAATAAAAGAAAGGGAATGCGGGCAACGAAAAAGTCAATTTTTTCCAATCCCACCCCGGTTGAGTTAATTTTTTTCATTCGGGAGCATTGAGGGGCCTTTGAGGGTGTCATATTAGGGAGGAGAATATTCCGGGGTTCAAAGGAGCTTCGAAGAAGCTTCCAAGGAGCTTCCAAGGGGTTAATTTAAATTCTGAGAAATCTATGTTTTAAATTCATTGAAAATAAGCGATTTCATTGAGATCACGACTCACATAGTCCTACAGTAACTATTTCTAATGAAGAAAATTGCCATTTTCTTTCAATTAAAAAAGAAATCAACTCGCGTCATTGTTACGTTTATTTTATCGTAACGATATTCTCGTTGTCGAAATATCTGGCATTTCACGTTATGTGAAATGTTTATAGTTTTCTTCGATTGACCCATATAATAGATGGGGGTGGAATAGTGTGATAACGCCAAATCGATATTGCAAGTTCTTTTTTCTTTTGAATCCAATTCCACTTCTATGGAACCCATTTCTATTTTTCTATTCTAGTAGCAAAAATTATTTAATGTCTTGGGGATTTTATTTGGGGAGTTGTCATTAAATTTATTTTGCATGTTGAAGGATGTTGAAGGAAGTTAATTTTGATGGTGTCACAAAGTTTAATTTTTTTTTCAAGCAATTATTGAATTTTTTGATATATTGAAAAATCCAATAAAAAAATGCCACAAATAAATTGATTTGTGAAAAAAAATAAAATAAATAGTCAATTCATGTGAATTACTATTTAAAAATTAGACAGAAATAAATATTAATTTTTAAACAGTAAGATCGCGAGTGACTAAAATATTTTATAAACTCGAGAAGAATAACAGGAATTTCCTGTCAATTTTGGAATATTCTGAAGGATTTGATCTTAAATATAAATCAATTAATTTCATTTCCCTCGGGAGTGATGGAAGAGGCTTTCCTCGTCAAGAAGTACTATCTCTCAATAAAAAAAATAATCACTTAGAACTCAATCATACGAACCTGCTAATGAAACCCGGAAATAAAGCTTGTTCCACACTTGTCTCAGTCTGCCACCCGTGGAAAATCAAATTTTCTCAATTGGCATGGTAAATGGCTTCGGGCCTGATGCTCCCTTGATTACAGCTCACCCAGCGCTGACGAGACATCACCTCCCATGTAATTCAATCTTTGAGAGGACCAATCGTTCTCACATGCATATTTATTGGAATATAAATTCCATTTTCACTCCATCGCAGCCTCACATTCCGCTCTATTGGAATTTTATTTTACTTTTCAAGTGGAGTATTTCATAATCGACTTGAAATACTTGATAATTGGTAACGGGATTGAGCCGAAATTTTGGAGGACAATTGCATTGCAAGTTCTCTTAAAATTTTCGGCATATTTCATTAGAATCTTTCTATTAATAAATTTCGTCAGTATCCCATTTACCAAATGGTGAAGCAGAGAAGAAGTTGTACAACAAGAAAGTTGTAGTCTAACCACCTCAAGAGACACCCGGAAAACTGGGGAAAACTGTAACCAATTTCGACTCACCTCATCTTTTTACCTCTGGCACTCGCAATCAACGAGGGAAAACAATGTCCTCACCGAAATATCCAGCCAATCTAATTGCAATTACTTGTCTCCTCGATCGCGCTTTCAATTTTATTGGAAATTAATTAGTTTACAATTTAATTTACGATGAATTTTCAATTTTCCTCAGAGCAAACAATGCATTGGTTCGCCAATGTTGGCGGAGACGAGGAATCGCTCAATTGGTCAGGTAACAGTGCAGGGCATGACAGTTTGTTTGTGCATGGCTATGAATTCTGAATGAAGAATAACAAAAATTCAGTGGCAATTGTAAAGATTTCATTTCAACAATCTATCAATAATAAGTGAGTGAGTTTAATTAACCTGATTGAAGTGTGTAAATTTATTCAACCAGAAAAATGGTTTCAATTAAATCCATAAAATATTGAATTGATTGCCAAAATAAATATTCAATAAAATTAACTTGAAAAATCAGCGAAAAATTACGAATTGATGACATAGCTCATGATTTTGAGTGGCACTTGGTTATTTATCCCATTACATCTTTGTCCATAAATACCTGAATCTTTGACTTTGAATACTTTCCTCCTCATAGAGCTATCAATTTTCCCAAAAACCCTCTCTATTACAGAAAATCAAATTCATCTGTTAATAAACAAGTGGTAGATTGCAACATGACATTTACCACTTTTACATTAAAAAAAAAAAAATCCCTTCCATCTCATGACAATCATCATCACATTGTTCCAATATGATTTATGTTCTCGACAGATTCCAAGCGTCGCAGTCTCTACGACGAAGACTCCCTAGATGGTGATCATCCTAATGAGAAACAAGGTATCACATTTATCAGCCAACTTAATCCACATTTTTCGTTCTCTCTTCGATCTGTCATTTCTTGAATTTCATTCGACAAAAATTCACTGAAACTCTCAAACTGTACCTCCTCACCCAGCTGCTCTCATATCTGCCTTCACACAATGCCAGAATTGCACTGGATATCTCTGAAAACACTAGGCGACATGTTATCTAGCTTTTAAGAATGTTTACCTGATTCGAATGAGAGAACAATTGTTTCAGGACGAGAGTCAACAGGAAGTGCAAAGGACCTAGACAGGGTGAAGTTGGTGAGGGAGAAGCAGAATGAGGAGAGACAGAGGAAGCTCGAGGAGCTCAGAAATCAGGCACTGGCTGCGCAGAGGTTTAGGGAGCAGCGGGAGGAGGAACGTAGGAGACGCATCAATGAGCTCAAGTCGAGGGACATGGATAGGTAAATAGAGTAGATTGGTTTCGATATCCGTCGTAGCGTAGAATGACAGGATTTATCTTTCACCAAGTAATATATAATCAGCTCGTTCATCACTTGAGGCGTTGAGAAGAAAATTTTGTGTGACACGTGTGCAAGCCCAAATTTACAGTAGTTTTAGTTGTGTAAATGTGAAATTATGCGAGATTATCATCACAAAATTGAGTATCTCAGAATAATATATCATAACTGTTGAACAATCTAGTTGCACTCTCAGAGGAATTGCTTACAGTTCACCTAACAGGATAAATTTTTCTGGAACTTGGCTGATTCCAGGCGGAATCAAGTGGAGGAGCGAAAGCGTCTGATATGGGAGGCAGAACGAGAAAGACGAGAGGCAATTCTCCGTAAGAATCAGGAACGAGAAGCTCGCATAGAAGCGAAGAAGAAGAATGAGAGGTCGCACATTGTCTTTGCATTTGGTAGTTCAACCCCGCGTATGCTGGAGCCAGCGGACACCGGTGGCTCGTCATTCTGGGGCACTCGACGGGCAACATCTACCACCAATGTCATGATGTTCCCAGCGGCACAGCCCCTCACCAGGCGATCCTCCGAGCGTGAACTGGACGGCAGTAAAAAACGCGCCACTTCAGCTGGAGGACTTGATCGAAAACCCGGCGAAGGTATATGACTCCAATTGTTTGATATTTTGTTTTCGTCAGGGGTCACAATTCAGGGCCGAATTCACGGCGACTCGATAAGGTCGGATTTATCAACTTAATTTATCAAGGTCCCACTCTTAATTATACTACTTTTAACGATTTATAATGTAAGTTACAACGCTGTTGGCCAGAGATTTTCTGACTTCAAGACAGGTATGATTATCTATCAGTGGTAGAGCTTCAAGTTTTGCTAGTTATTTGTATTTCATACCTTCTGTGATTCATACTATTATCGAATATCATTGTTCTTCGTCAGTAAGTAGTGAAAATGGGAAAATTCTTCGAGTCCATTGAAGGACTAGATGAGACTATAACCACTTGACTCTTCAATGGACTGAAGGAGTTTTCCTATCCCACTTTTCCTGTCGCAGCTGAAACATTGGTTTCGACATTATCTATGAATTGTCATAAATTCGGCTCAGTGTTCTCGACCTTCGTATCACCTTCCAAATGGTCATAAAAATTCTGGAATCTCGATTTCCAGGCCTCCAATCGCATGGCAGACACACCCAAAATCTTGTGCCTAAAAATCTCACTCTCATCTATATATATATATATATATTATTTTCAGTTTTCAGTTAACAGTGACCTTTAATACCTCATTAATAATTGACTCGGGTAGTTGGGCCTCGGAAGTTTACGCGCACTGGTCTTAGGTGGCTTTCTTAGTTGCGCATTGATGCACATTATACACATTATTCCATCATATTTCAGTCATTACTCATTTAAACATTATCAGAGAAAAATTGATATCAAGAGGATTGAGCGAACAACACGAGTACAGAGAGTATCATTCTTTCGTTGGTTAAATTTGTTCGCAGATATGAGAATGTCCTCGTCAATGTACGAGGTATTCAATTGGAATTCTAGTCCCGATCCTTCTTTAACCCATGCAAAAAATAAAAGGGCCAGCCTATCGCTGCCACCCACCACTGACATCTTTACCGTCGATGATAAATCGGATTGTGATACTAGGCGTCCTACCGTACAACGCCCGGCCATCGGTGAGTGCTCGATTGAACGTAATCGAGGAGTTGTGCATCCCGGGAATCACAAGACTTGTCATACTCTAGGCATCAACAAGTTTTTTTTTTTTTTTTTTTTTTTTTTTTTTTTTTTTTTTTTTTAATGAAAACAATCTAGACGAGATACTGAAAAATGGGAAGCTCGCATATGTTTTTTAAAATTCCAAACTATTATTTTAAAAATCTCTCTTCATAACATTTATGGCAAATTTCTTTGGAGAATAAGGCAAATTTGATACAAATATTTGTTAATCTCTCAATTCACTCAACGAAGAATTCATTTAGAAAAATGTGAAACATCTCTCTTAAACTCCGAGATATTGATCACCAATTGTGCTCACGCCACTTCACGACTGACCTTATTCATCAACAAATTTCCAACGATCGTTTTTGTTATTGTCTTAATTTCATCACGCGCAGGGCAGAATGACTTGTCGAATGGCTGTATAAAATTCTCGTTATCATTCTTTCACGGTCATTACGTATGTTGCATAGAAAATGTTGTTACACAACATCGCATGTATCATCGCTACTGTCAGCTGTTACTCGAGTGTACACGAAGAAAACTCACAACTCATAACATGGTTTTTGGGTTTTTTTTTTGTCATTCCCTCACGTTTCATGTTTATTTTTGTTCGTTATTACTGCAAACGAGTTTGCCTGCTTGTGCATGCCAAAGAAGTTTATCCTCTTGTCTCTCAAGCACTGGAAAACTTGCACACAATTCCACGTGGCTTTGTCATGAGGACAATGAGAACATTACATCGAACTTTGCCACAACAGTATTTGTACCTGTCTAATCCTCATACCCTGGAAAACAACTGTCAAAGACTCTGTCTTGTTAGTTAACTAATAAATGTTTGATGTTCACGGTTAATGTTACGAGATTTAGACGTTTTATTTGGTCGCTGGAGAGCCTTTTAAATCCTTTTCCAGGCAAACCCATGCAATCGTCACTGCACTGGCTGTAGATGTTGTCTATATTCAAGGATACAAATTTTCAGGTGATGATAATGATGGAACACCGGATACCCCAAGCTCAGTATATCTTCGCGTTAATCGACGACGTACCGATCTGATGCCGACGATACCGTCGCCCCGCGATGGACCCTTGTCATCCCGTAGCTCAAGTGCTAAGGCATTCACACGTTCCCCAGGTAGGACTTACTCAATGTCGAGACTGGATCAGCTTTCACAGCCACGGAAGCCACGCATTAATGAGCTGAGCACTCTTAATGAGCAACAGCAGCGTCATAATGGGGGACAGAATTTGGGCGCAAGCAGCATGAGTCGAAGCATGTCGCACTTGGCTGCGCCCGGTTCTTCAAAAACCCTCAAAAGAACCGATAATTCTCGTAGCATGGGCACTTTACCCGGTGCTGTACCATTACTTAGGCAGACTAGGGCTGAGAAATTGAGGCGAAAAGCGAGAGAACAGCTGATTCAGCAGCAGCAGCAGCAGCAGCAGCAGCAGCAGCAACAGCAGCAAGGTAAGAGCACGGTTTTGTGAGCTCAACTCTTCCATCCACTATCTTCATGGCTTTCCAATTCTCGAAAAAATATCTTCTAGTGCATTCACGTATGAATAAAGTCGTACAGAGATGTTGAATATTCTATAGGAAATCCTGATAATCCTTCATTTTTAATAGATTTTTTATAATAATTTCATTTTGGATAGACGACCGCCGAATAGAACATCTCTATACAATTTTTCAAAATATTTTATACGTGCTCTGCGTTGGACGATGTCATTCTGTTGATGTACATTGCTTCTCATATATTATGCCGTTGATTTTCAATCGCTAATTGTATATATTTAAATCGTACTGAGGAGTTGGGTACGCAAGTACTTAGGCATGAGTTTTATTAGAACGCGAGTGAGCTGGTATTAAGCAATGATTAAAAGGAGATTTAGTGGGGAAGGGATGTGAATTTTTTAGTTTTTTTTTTTTTTAGAATTTCTTTCAGTTAAAATAATAAATGACTAAAATCCCAGGGGTTTTGAGAAAATAATAAAAAATCTGCGAGAAAATAAATTTCCCAGAAATATAAGAAATTCTAAAATCAAATTAATTCACCTTCAACTACTCCATTAATTTGTAGACTAACAATTTTTACTTTTTATCTTGATTATCTAATGTTTATTTGCACCGCTACCAATTAACCCAAACAAATGATTAGTTCTTCTTAACACCGAATGTCTCGTCAATCATTGATTAACAAAGCTCACTTCGCTATCAATATCTACTACCCACGACGAAGCTTTCCAAAGGGACCAGGTGGAGGTGATCACGGTAAATAACTCCAAACTACTCGGTAAGGTCACCACAATTTACTACTTAATAAAATCCCCCAAACAAATTATATAGACTTGTATTTTAATGTGCAATTCCCCGAACCGCCCCTCCTTTAATTATCTTTCTTTAAAAAAAAAAAAAAAATACCTACAAGTTATATAATTTTCAATTACCTCTTTTGTAATTTTTGCAAATTATTTCTCCGACAACCAACACAATCGTACAGCACAATCGACAACTGGTGATGGATTTTTTTTTTCGTCGAATAAAAAACACACAAACTTTCACGTAAAAGGGAAATTTAGAGATTTAGAAATCAAGTTGAATAATCTGTTAAATGGCGTATGTAACACTAAAGATATTGTTAAAGGGTGGCTCGATTTTCGTACAGTCTTCTTTGTTAACAAAAAATAACACCAGATCTCACATGATCTTCCCTTCGGAATCCGAATTTCAGATGAAAATTTTTAACCCAACAAAATTAGAGATTATTATTTTTATTATTATTTAAATTAGAGATTGTTTGATTGTTGTTGTCAATAAACTGGTCAGGTAACATTTGGTGACTGACAACAAGTTTCTGGGGCAAAAACATTTCACGTGAAAATAGTATTAAAAAAAAGTAATTTAGAATTTTCTCCAGGACCCTCCCAGTTACGTGCCGCGTACTCTTCCAACTGACTCACCCGTAACTCTGGAATCCTCTCTCCCGAAATTCGTACCCACCATCAGAATTTTTTATTTCCATTGATAAATTATTGTCTTGAGGCGAGCCTCCCCTTAAAAAAATCTTGAAAATTACCTAAAAAGCTTTAAAAGAAGAAAGAATATGCCTCCTTACCGTGAAATCCATTGAACTCGATGCATAGGTGTACGTAGTGGTGAGGTGACACCGAACAGTCCATCGAGACCGCACAGCTCCATGAGTCAACAGAGTGGAAGCAGTGTAGCCAGCAGTAGCGTCAATCTGCGTCCACGAACATCAACTCCGCGACGTCCGCGACCAGCTTCTATTGCCGGAACGGGTGTTACAGTCACAGAGAAAAACAGTGAGCATGGATAAATTTTTAAACAAAGAACATGACTAATTCCTGCAGACTAAGTAAACAAAAATGATAGATGATATATATGATTGAAATAGGGTGGCTAACATTTTTCAAAACAATAGTAGCAATAATCCATTTCTAAAAGAATATAAATAACAATGAGAAAAAAATAAATAACTCGTTCCAATTTAATTTTTCAATCAGTCATTTGGCGAGAGTGCAGGATCGAAATAGTCCGACAATTATTAATTTACGGTGGTTAGACGACTATTGTAAGATAATCAATAATAAATACGATTGAATAATGAAAAACTCATTATCACACTGCAGAACAGATTACCGGAACTCTACACTTCAGATTAGTTATCATCAAGGCTTTTTCACACAACAACTCTTTGTTTTTATTTATGCTCAAGCTTTGCTACACTTTTATTATTCATTTTACGCCAGTTTAATTTCTTTATTTTTTCCAACAAATTGATTTTTTTCTATTGCACATGTAAATACAAATTGCCTAAAATCCTGACTTCTTAATTGTGAATATTTCATGATGAATACTGAATAATTTCATGCCGACGAAAAAATTTAATAGAGAAGTTATTGAATTTGTAGGGGTAAGAGAAAAATATTGTCTTTAGAAAAAATCCGGATAATTTTGTGAAAAGTCAATGGTATACCCGAATAAATTCTATTAATGTTTCTGTTAATTGTTTTTCGTATGTGCAATATAATTTAACGTTTCAAGAACTCAGCCGAAGTGAAGAATTAGTTGAACGATAATGAACTCCTAAAATGACGACATTAAAATAAAATTGTAGACTTGGGTGAAGTAAAGGCTACGACAAAGGACTCAAAGCCGCCACTGCCAAAGGTTCACACAACTCCAAAGAAGCCCTCGACACCGCGAACAAGCACCGAGGCTCCCAGGAAGCCCAGCGACAGATTGATAAAGAGTGCAAAAGCCTCGCCCCGTGTCACACCCAAGGCAACGCCACTGCAGAGTCCAGGTACCGAGCAGGCGCCTCTAATACGTCAGGACACAACTGAGATAATAAAGAATGACAGTAAAGAAGTGAGGGAAATTAAAGTTGAGGAGAAGCAGGAGGAGAAGAGGGATCAGGGTAGTGAGAAATGTGAGGATAGCGTTGAGACGAATAATTCGACTGTCGAGAGTGTCTCGATGCACGAGACAATTCCAGTGGCTCAGTCCATTCAGGAAGTACCTCCGACATCGCCCAAAGAGGAAATTGCGGAGAAGAAAGCGTCTCCAGAGCCTGAGGCCAAAACCGAAGGCGATATCGAGGAGATTGTTGACATGTCTGCATCGATGATTGCTAAGATCAGAATTACTACTGAGGAGGAGGCCAAGGCGGCCCTGGCCGAACGGAGGAGACTTGCACGTGAACAGGCGGAAAGAGAGGCCGAACTCGAACGACAACGTTTGGTAAGTTTTATCTTCATTTTTACACTTAAGGCCCCCATTTATTACGAGGTGGCACAATGATTTCCGATTATACATGATTTCAAATGGAGAGGAGAGACAAAAAATGTCATCAGATCTTTTTTTGCTCCGTAATTTGCCTTGACATGAGAAAATCCAGCGATAATTTCCCGATTTTCCCCAGATTCGAAGCCGCAGCGCCTCTCTTATAATTAATTTCTTTCTCAGGAAGAGGAGGCACGTCTCGAAATGGAGAGACAACGCGCCGAGGATGAGGAACAACGTCGTCTAGAGGAAGAGACCCTGCGTTTGGCGAACGAAGCTCGCGAGGCTGAGGAGCAGAGGTTGCAGCTGGCAATCGAGGATGCTAAACGTCGCGAGGAGGAGGACAGAAAACGACGTGAGGAGGAGGCACGACAAAAACTCGAGAAAGAGGAGGCCGAGCGCAAAGCGAGAGAGGAAGCCGAGAAGTACGCACTCACCAATCATGTTGAATTTAATCTGTTTATTCTAGTGATGCTAATGGGCCTTTTATTCTTGACTTTTTTCAGACAACGGCTGGAGATGGTTGAGCGACTGAAAAAGGAGGAGGAGGAGCGCATTGCTAGACGTAAACGAGTTGAGGCTATTATGAAACGCACTCGGGGTGGAAATAATCAGGCTAATACGCCAACAAAGGTAAATTTATTACGCCTATTATTAAATTATTTTTTCAATCCATTTGCATTTTTTTTTTTTGACGTGACAGAGATTTTTCTATTGTCAAAGTTTTTTTTTAAACTCCTGCCTCTCATGCCACTTTTTCCATATCAATGTATTAAAAAATTTTGTCAATTTACTTTTTTTCCATTAGGATTACTTGGTTTTGTTTTTTTATTTTATTATATATTTTTAGATATATATTTTTTTATTTTAGGGTGATAACGGAGACGGTGACAAGTCAAAGGACGACAGTCCCAATGATGAGTGTAAATCAATGCCAGGAAACAAAAGCGAGGATGTTATGACGACGAGTCTGATCTCCGAAGCAACTCAACAATTAATTAACGCTGAGCAGCAGGATAATCATCCTGAAAATAACAGTCCCGCAGACATTGTGCGTAACGGTACAACGCATAGCAATGGCATTAACGATATCAATAAATCACTTCTTGAGAATAATCAGAGCAATGTCGAGGGCGAATTGAATGGACATCACACCAATCATGGAAATGGCATCAATAGTCAGATCACACTGGACAATGCAACCGTGTAAGTATGAACAATCAAGGGAGAGAGTGGCTAAACGAAAATGAAAAATTGAAAATATCGTTTTTATTTTTGATGTCGCGGAGATACGATGAATCATGATAAAAATATGATAAGAAAATATCGCAATATTTATTCATTTTTTTCTTTTTTCGATCAATAACTGACAATATTTTTTTTATTTAATCATGTGGAGATACCAACTTTTTAAAAAATACGTTTGTGATGAAAATACCATAAATATGAATGATAATTATCAAAAATACTTTTTTTATTTTTAATCACGGAGCACATGATTTTTAAAAACCAGATAAATATTCCTTTCATTATATGTATCTAATATAAAATTTTGCCAATTACTCGCGAATGTCGTTATTCAAATTTTCATCAGTCAAATATTAGCAAATGCGGCTGTCGCACAGTTAATTACGGTGTCAACCTTTGAATTGCTCATTAATTATCCATGCGCACTTGGAATTAAATGCAAATGATTCACCATTAAAGTTGATTTACTGAGAGTGCTTGAGGAGTAGAATTATTTCGATAATCGAAATTGTATTTGTCTGCTTGATCGACACATAACGATGTACGCTATTTATTTATTAAACTATGAATAACTATAAAACAAAACACATACTGCCTGATAAGAAGTGTTGCCCAGTGACATTCTCACTGTTATGTTCTGTACATTGCAAAAGTAGTCAGAGTAAATATCTGGATTAACAAAAATAATATCATTACAGTCTGCGAATTGACTGCTGTACGCATTAACTGAGGGATAATAATTGATGATTAAGAGGGGGGGGGGGGGGGG
>JAPYZM010000691.1:0-26699 GCA_030522845.1 Psyttalia concolor
CTCGGAAAAAAATCACGAAGACAATCGGAAACACGAAGTTTTTTTCATTTCGCATTTGACATGGAATTGCTCATATTTTAGGTCGCTTTTATATGCAATTTCATATCCATTATGACATCCCTACCTCCGATATTTTTCAATTTCGTTGTACATGTACAACTTTTTATGTGTACTTCGAATCTGAAAACTCGGTGTGTAGGAAACGATTGATTTAGATGTTACAGACTCTGGAACATTGCTTATCTTACCATTCTGCGTGATCAATGACCAACAGCCCGGATGTGATGGTCTGGTCCAGAAGACAACACATATTGACACTGGCACAGAGAAGGGATAACCCACCGATAATGCAAAAAATGATCCACGATGATCCTCCAACAGTAGAACTATCCAACTCCTCAGACTGGTCGAGCCGTCAAAAATTGAAAAAAAAAAATCGTATATTTGTCACCTAGGGAGGGTAATCAGACAAGTCGTCCCCACGTGCAAAATTACAACCCGAGCCAAAGACGAGGGCCGTAAGTAAATAAGGAATGCTTGTCTGATACTCCTCCTAAGGGTTGAATATCATCTTTGTGTTAAAATGGACGGAAGTGAGCGTTTCTAACCGGGCGAAGCAAGGTTAGAATGCCCACTTTCAGTCCATGGAGGCAGAAAACAATTGTTCAATGAAAATGAAAATCTTCATGAATAGCTCAGACTGTCAGAGAGACCAACGGATCATTCTGGCGAAGGGTGACACTGGGTTTTCGCCATGAACACTCAAGTAACCAATTCAAAAGAAAACAAAATTGAATTATATGTGCACTAATCGTCATACGAATTACTGATCCACGGGTGAGTAGGTGATACAGGGTTCTCACTATGAGCACTCAAGTAACCAATATAAAACGAATCAGGATTGAATTTTATCTGCACTTATCGTCACACAAATCACTGATCACGGAATTGTAACAGTCTATCGCTCCTTCCACACGAAACTGAGCGAAAATAAAGGTAAACAGCTCGAACATGTTTACATCGGGAGGTGAATACCTCTACCACACTATATCTTTGTGTTTATATTCAATACAACTGCTGACTCCTGTACGACAATAATATTCGAACTAGGAACTTAAATTTCAATATTTGATAAAATTATATCGACAAATGTGGGGCGTCATCTGTACAACTGCACTTTTTTAAATAACAATTGTTTTGTTGTAAAAAATGTTTCAAACATTTATTGTTTCTTTCCCTTTTTGTTTTAAATAAAGAGGTGTTGTTCACATCACTTTAACCCCTCCAAACACTCCTCATATGACGTAAAATACATCAAAGCAGAATAATTATCACACCCACACGTGTAAATGATGGATCGCCAAGTCTTTCGTGTTTTCAAAACATTAATTAAGCGAGCGTGGCCTCGTTTTTCACCACCCAAAGAACATCCTCACTCTCTTCCATATACATCTCCTCCCCCTTTTTTTCTTTCACTCTTATTGTTAGAGCATTTTGTTATTCTTTTTGAATGTGTGAAGTTGGTTTCTTGCGGTCTCGGGTAAATCGTCTGGGCAACACAAGACTCCGCCAACTTCTCCGCGAATTAACGCCCCGGACGCGTCTTAATTTAGAAAGTGGGCGGGTACGCAACAACTCAAGACTTAGAGTAACAAAAAAAATAAAAAATAAAAATCGTGGACGAACTGAATGAGGAAAGTGGATTTAGACGTTTGCAAGATGACGAGGAATTTTTGATTAATTTCTCAGCAAAAACTCGGAAGACAATTTTGGTTGTTGCCACAGGGAGAGAGGGGGGATTAATGAAAAAAAATTTATCACTAAGATTCTGGGAATATTGAGTTTGGAATGGATATTTTTATGACAGTTTTATAGTCATAGCCGTCTCTGCCATTCTTCCGCGGCAAGTTCGCGGCGTTGTTCGAGATAAAGGGAAGATGAGCCATTGAAATAATGCGTACATGGGGTTAGCATATGGGTTTTCGTGCCAAAGAGTCGAGATTTCAAAGTGCGATATTTCAGGGCAAGTTTGGTGGGTGTGTGTGTACCAGTGTCGTTCCTTGTGGTGTTGCTACGACGACAGGCGAATTATTTACGAGCACGTGGTATTAGTGGGATGAGGCGATCGTGTGTGTCTTATGATCTTAGGAGGGGTCTTGGGTGTTGACATTTTCGGGGAAAATGGAATGGATTTTGGATGGTAGGAGGGTTATTCATCTTAAAAAAAATATTTTTTCATAACAGACGATAAACTGCGATTCTAACCGAGCGAACCGAGCTTATGGCGAAAAATGACATCCATCACACAAACCTCGAGGTGTTTTGTTTCTACAAATATATTTACGGTAAAAAAACTAAATTTATTGGCGTGATGATAAAATTGCAAATTATTTTACCCGATAAAACCTGATTCCTAATTTTGACTTTTAATTCTAAATTTTAATTGAATGCTCTTTAAAGAGTAAAAAATCAAGAAATTCAGGCTTTTGCAATAATTACTCAACAGAAATCCTTTTTATTCAAATTACCGCGTGAACGCGTACTAAAAGAAAAACAAAAAATATCTCATCACATTTACACGTTCAATAGTTCTGACTTCTTTCCCCATATGATTGTCTCAAATAAGTTTACATTGAAATTGAACGGAATAGATGGGGAAAATCGAGTATAGAACTAAAAAAAAAAGATCCGGAAACACGTACGTTGCATTGGTACGTGGCGCGCTTACCGGTGTCACCAAGAAAACCGGATTAGTTTTGCAAAAGGGACTTCCTTCCAGTTGTTCTCTCCTCTTCTCCCATTTTTTCTTATGCCACGAGGCCAATGGAATCGCCAACATCGAAGGGAATGCTCTCACCCACAAGAACCTCTGTATTTTTTCTCCCCAATGCGGGGGTGGAAAAAGGGGGAGAATTCAGGAGCCGAAAACGCTCAGCAACGGATACGTATGATCCCCTCCTACAATTTCGTAAAAGAAAAACCGAACTCTTACCCTCATTACGAATGCCAAACTCGAACGTGGAACCCGGGTGAAGAAAAATAACGAAAAATATATATACAAAATGCAACAGCTCTCGACCGCTGGAGTGTGAGGCATGACCGATATGACTTGACAGAGATATTTCCGTGGAAATTAAAATGGGGATATCATTCATTTGTAATCCGCGGCTGGATGCAATTAAAATCGCGTTGAAAAACGATTCCCAGACGATAAAAAAAAATAAACTGAACAAATTCGAATTGAAAAATTATGAGAAAAAATCACGAATTAATGCAATTAAAAATCCGATCCTCGTTAACCAAACTCCAATTTTAAAAACCGCAACAATTAGAATTTTAGAATGAATCTAACAGACGTTCGCCGTTGACTTATTATCTTAGTCCGAAAATTTCGTCAACCTTTTTCGGCGAAGGTAGCGAGTATCTCTCCTCCAATTTGGCAAAACTCAAATGTTATTTGAAAAATTTTGATCCACATCTGAAATTTGGGCCCGAGAGGAAAACTCCCATCTAAATCAAGGAGAGAAATGTCTGCTAGATCCTCCCGCTAGCTTCAGGATCATTGCGATAATTGCCATAACGATTCTCTCCCCCATTAATTCAGGTGGAAAAAAAAATTAAATGAGATTTTCCTCCTCCGGACATTGTGCTGTGACAAGAGTAAACAGACTCAACGAACGTGCGAGAGTATCACAGTCGCTCGAGGTGGATGTAACCAGCGTCTTGTCGGGTATTAGGTACCCGCTGGTAGGCGAAAGCGAAGTGAGCCTGCGCATGGGAGACAGTGGGAAGGAGGGATGGAAAAACCCAACATCCTCGAAAGGGACTGCCGTCTCGCGGTGTATGCATGTGTATATGTGTATGGTGTGTATGTGTGTGTGCTAGGGGCGCAGGGGCTCGCTTTCAGCCGCATCCTTGAGGGCCCTTGCGAGGACACAATCGATATCACAGTGCAAGCGAGAGCAACAGCGAGTGATGAGATGAGACTAGAGTGAGACAGTGTGACGAGTGAAGAGAGTGAGAAAAGGAGCGACAGGAAAACCATGCGCGTCACACTGCCACTATATACTCAGTATATACACATGACTCTGAAGGAACAGACAGACGTTTTCCAAGTGATATTGTAAAGTCCCCGTGTATACTTGCCAGGCGAGGATCAATTTGCATAAACAAACTCTATTCGATTTCGATCTTGTCCTTCGGCTACGTCGTTTATACGTGCGTTCACGCACACGTCTGCGACCGATACGGTCGGAAAAAAAAGTGATAGAATTCTGTTTTTACCCCTCATTTTTCGCCAGTAATACCACCTCACCCCCTCGGGGGGAGGAGGAAACATCCTGCGAGTTTTTATGGGACACTTTCAGTTCGGTGTTTTTTTCAGCTAGAGCAGATCCGACGCGCATTTTTATTATCCCAAACCAACCAGGGATACGGAATATTTCGGGATCCGATAGGGTGTAATAAAGTTCGGGTGACTTTTCGAGTCGAGCTATTCGATTTGTGAATTACTAATGGGGCGAAATCCTTTTTCTCTCTAAATTTTCACTCTGTTTCTATATCTGTTTTTCTTTTTATGAATGTATGTTCGAGTTTTGGAATTGAAGCTGTCAAACTAATGTTGCAAAACTATTCCGAAAGGCATAAATTGTCAGAGTTGTCACGTTAAGGATTTAATTCATCGAAATTTCATGCCATTGTGCAAAAAAAAAAAACAGGTAAAGTTCGAAATAATGAGTCAGACCCCAGAAAATGTCTCACGTGGAAAAGTCAAATAACGAGTGTCGCCTGACAAACGCTGACTCCCGAAATTTGCATTTTTCGTCCGGCAATATCCTTCTAGCCCCTTGCATACCATGCTTACGCCGTTTCAACTTTTTTTTTCCGCCCCCACCCCGAACCGAGTGGTTTTCGACTCGTCGTCAAATATATCGCTTCCGTCAGGGCTATCGAGAGCTTCTTCCCTCTCGTCTTTTGGGAATACCACAGTGTAAAGAGGGGTTGGCCGGGTGGGTGGGTAAAAGGGGTCTAGTGCCGTCGTCTCAGTGAGCATCTCTCGTCGGGTAACGGGCAATGGGAAGAGTCAGGGAGACCCATCTCCTCTCGCTCTTGGCATCCACAACACTGTCAGACAGATGTCTCCTCATCGTCTCTCACGATTGCCAAAGCCTCAGCACACATCAAGGCCCCTTTCACCCTCCCGCTAACCCCACTTTTCAACCCCTCCCGACCCACTAAAAACCACCTCTCCCTCTTCTTTCAACTCCTTAAATAGTTAAACGGCCTCCAGGAAAGATATATCCAACGGGTGAAACGGAGAGAAGTTTACGGCTGGTGTTTCGTGTGTGGGTCTAGCCGTGGTCAAACCGCGTTGAAAACTTTATACTTCCATTTATTTTAGTTAACCGGTCTGTCGGAGGGATGACGCTTTACGATCCACCAGCTGTCTGAGCCGCACAGCGCCTTCATGGATAAACGCCAACGCCGTCGTTTATGGTCTCATCACCAAGTCTGAAATTAAATTGGGGCAGTTTTTCCAGGGCTCCGCGAGGATAGGCAGCGACCATCGAGAGAGCAAATCATTCCGGACTTTAGAATTTTCATTTCAAGTTACCCTATCCCCTCGACTGGACGCTATGTTCTTGATATCTTCAGTTTCTAAATTGCTGGATTAAATTGCATGGGAATTTTTTCAACAAATATCGTATCAGTTGTTTATTTTAATCATATTTTGCAAAATGTTAAGATTTTTCTCGTACAAGTCTTGCTTGTAAATAAATCATGGAATTTATTTGCAAAATTAAATAACTAAAATTGTAATCTTTTGTTATAATAGACATATAGATGTTTTCCAAAAATTCTGAAATCTGAAAAAAAGGAGACACATGTCTCGCCATTTCAAAGACTAGATTTTCCCGTGTACATTTCAATTAAAACTTACTGTGATTATGTAGACAATTCTTCCTCAGCACTTCTCTCCACCTATTCATTCATTTTATTTCCACCCCGTCTCTTCATCATTTCACTGATGGAAAAAGTCAAGAAGACGAAGGCAAATTACCGACAAGTACGAGACCTCCCAGTGATGATGAAATGAGAGATAAAAATCAAATGGAGAGAAACGATGAGGGCAATGAGAAAGAGGAGGTAGAGAGGTCAAAAGAGAAAAAGAGTGGACTATCGAAGTGTCAAGAGTGAGTAACGAGTGGCATCGAATAGAAAGGAAAGAGACAAAGAAGAAGAGAAGGGAATAACAAAAAAAAAGTGTAAGCGGGTATGCGTCATTACGTCACCAAAGGGGCGTAGAATAAAAAATGTTGTCCCTCTATTACAAGCGTCGAGGCTTTATCTATCTGTCACCTTTCCCGTGTATAATAGGATGGGGAAAATGTCGATTTCTTCTAAATACGGGGGGAAGGGGGAGGGACAGAGAGAGAGAGAGAAATTGTAGAGAGATGAAGGCTCCGATGAGGGGCATCGGGGATAAAGGATTGTTGAGAGCAGCACTCAATGATACGGGGGTTGGTGTAATGGAATCCTTTGGGGTGAATGGAAATATTAAATTGTGGAAAGTGTCTTCTTGTCTACAATCGTTAGGCTTGAGTGATACGAGGGGATTGTGGTAATTTGGGTCATTTATATTCTTTCGCTCGTTGGTGGTAAATTTTTGATTCGAATTTCCAGTAATTTCATCCTGAATATTTGGGAAAAATATGAATATTTTCCCCGAAATTAATATAATTACAATTACACTATAATTTCGGTATTAAAACATCAATTAAAAATTCGATGAAAAAAGAAATGTAAATTGTCAATTGCAGCTGAATTATTCTAGATATATTCTCCAATGGCAAAGTAATTCAAACCCAATTATAATTCTAATTCGACTCAAGGAAAATGGAACTACGTTTTCCGGTAGAGGAAGCAGTAGAAATTTTTAAAAATTTCGATTGAAACCTGAACTGCTCTGCGATTTGAAATTCGTCACGGAAATTTCAATTTTTCTTCAAAGCCTTTCATATAGTGAATTTTTCTAAGGAGATGTAAAAAAATTCACTATAAAAAGAAGTAGAATTTGATTTATCCACAAAATCATGTGAATATCGTCATTATTTTTTCCCTTAAAGATCTCTCGTTACATTCTCGGTGTCTAAGAGAGGAGCTGACAGCGAAGGGAGAAAGATGCGAAGGGCGTAAGGTACAAGGGTACGAGGACCCTGGATATAAGGGTGTGGTATGGTTCTGAGGGTGAGAGCACAGGAGGAAGGGGGTGGCGAAGAGAGATCCGGAGAGCATAAGGGCAAGTTGGAAGCTCACCCTGGCTCTCTCTCTCTCTCTCTCTGTTTCTCTCTCTCCCTCTCTCTGCGCGCCACACCGGTCGATAGCAAAGTACGCGCGGTGAGACTGCACGAGAGGGGAGGAGGGTGGATGTTGGGAGGATATCGCGTGGGAGTTCAGCTACACCATGGCTATACGCGATTTTCTAACCGCTGTTATTACCTTCTGCGCCATTTTCATGGACGAAAAATTCAATTTCAGTGCATGGCGAAGGTGAATTTATTTAATTTTTTTCTGGTCATTGCAAAGTTAGAAAATTACTCTTGAAAATCTGAAAAGAAAATTTTATAAGTTTTGACAACCACTCCTTTCCATGAGATTTACATGAATTTTGTTGAGAATGAAATGAAATGTGGAATATTTGTCTTATTCGGACTTCAAATTTATGAAACAACTTCAATTTTTACCTTAAGTAAAAGTACTTTAATTTCAAGAATTATGTTTAAAATTTGAACTCTTAAAAAATCGAAAATAATAATTCGTCAGAAATTAACTTTTCATCTAATTTTTTTAGTCAAAGATACAAATTAAATAATAAATCACTTACATAATATCGATTTTTCACATTAAACTGGTTTCGATGTAAATTGTTAAAGATATGCATAATCCTTACCGAAAATTCTAAAAGATCCCCAGATTATCTATGTAAAGAAGACTAAACTGGAATTGACTCCAGTGAATGAAAAGAAAAAATGCCAAGGGGTTGAAACACTATATCGAGATGTGGGATCAGTCTCTTGGGATGAAGCGAAGAAATACATAATGAGACTGAAGGAGGCAATACGCCATTCCGCGTATAGGGGTTGATCTTGGGGCGATGGAATTTTGTCCTCTCTCGCCCCTCAAAAAATTCCCCGCCTTTTTCTCACGAGCGCAAGTCAGAGGCTTTGTTCTACGGTGAATTGGTCCACCGGGGGTGAAACACTGAGGAGAACGAGGGGTAGAGTTTTTGTTTTTTTTTTTTTTAAGAAAAGGTAAAGGGGGGACACACGTCCCTTGCTGGGAGGCACAGGGCACCATTTACTCTTTTAAACTGGCGTCACTCGCATGGAGGAACACATATTCATACTTCACATTGATGTTAAGGATGAATATAACCACTTGGAGAGAAAAAGGGCAGTTTTGGGTTCCCCCTCTGCACATTTGGAGGCAAGGCTTGACGGAAAAAGGACTGCGGAATGGAGTTTTCGAGAGTCACTTTGGGATTTGCAAAATTTGAGTTAAATGAACTACTCTCTTTTCTCATTTTTCAATTTTCTGCGACAATATCTTTTCTAAGAATTGCTTAATTGTTTGTAATAAATGTGTACAGAGAAGTATTTAATTGAATTTCAGTGTGAAATTAAATTTGTACAGAATAAATACGAACAGATAAATGAACCATTTTCAGGTATTTACCCCATTCCAAAACAAAATAAACCTGGGAGATAAATGAGCCTCAAACAAAGACCTTCTACGACTGCCAAAAGTGATTCTCCCTCAGTCTATTTTTCTGCACTTATTCCTGTACAAGAGTGGGATGAGTAATGGCCAATAGGTTGGTACTACAAACGAGGGTTGCCCGATGATCCGCACAGTAACATGTATCTCTCCCCCGTCCACCCCACTTTTTTTTCTCCTCCCGTCGTCCATCAAGGGTCAAAAGATGTAGTAAGGAAAAAAAAACAAGTTATTTAGCGATCGAAAAACAGTTTCACTACTTCCGGTATTCTCTCTCTTGTTTACCCGTAACCAAGGTACCGTGAGTAACTCGTACGGATTAACGATTACGCCCCATGTACCAATTTCCACGCGCCAACAAGTAGCCCCTCCACCAGTTTTTGGCAGATATTGAAGATTTGTTTTTCTCTTGGAAAAGAGCGGAGGGATATCTTTGGAGTAAGGAAAAAGTGGATAACAACGAACGAGAATCACCGGATAAACCAAACGTTCTGATTTACGAAAGCTATTTATATTCTGGTAGCGAAAAAAGGGTGAGAGGGGGAGGGGGGGGTGAGGGGGAAGAGGCTCGCGTGATCCGAAAAAAATTCCACCATCGTTTCTATCCGATGGTCGAACATTAAAAGGGAAACATGGGTATATTTCTTTTTTAGGGGCTCCGGGGAAAATCATCGGGTTGGTAAAAAATAGTGAGGCATTTTTTTTTATCGAAAAAAAAAACCCCATAAAACCCTCATTTTCTACATTTGCAGGAGAAAAGTATTTTTCCGGTAAATTTGACATCATTCATAAAGAGAGAAATTCAATCTTCGGAGTTATTAACACATAAATTCATGAGAATTGATGTCTTGATTGAGAACAAAAAAAGTCGAATAAGCAGGCAAATAGTGGATTATTCCAGTAATGAATTTATCACTTTGCATTTTTGTTTTGAACTGTAATCAATAGTAAATAAGGGGATTAAGATAAAATAACCTTGGCAAACGTAAAATCTACTTTATTGAACGAGGAATTGCCAAGTCCATATGAATTTTTACGATGTTACATCGCCACTTTCTTTTTCTACGATTTAAAACGTCGGATTAAATGCACTTACGCCCCCTGGGTTTGGAGTTACGGATCAGGAAAAATTACGATGTTGGACTGTGAAAATAATAGAGAACCAAAAATTCAACATCAAGAGGTTCATGATTTTATGTCCCACCCATTCTCCTCTTGTTGGATTTTTTGTAATTTATTGCGTTAATTAAAAATTTGAATTCACGTTGAAATTTAGTTCACATGATCCACACCAAAAATAGAAATCCATCATTTTCTGGTAAGTGACTCTGCCATTTCATCTTTGACTTATCAACCTGACAAAAAGCCTTAAATTTTCCATTGTATGACAGTGGACTTCTTAAGTTGAACGAGTAAAAAAGTTTGAATGCACGAATAGCATGTAAGACACCGACCAAGAAAGAATAAAATAATCAAAGAAAAAGTATAGACAGATCCCAAAGAAATTTATGAAACTGACTTTGGATCACGCGAGAAGTTGGAAGCGAATCGAGAGTGGAGGATAGCCGAGGAGAACCGGTTGTCTTGAGAGCATTTTGGTTCAAGACGATTTGTCTCTTTGGCTGCAGTGTCTGGGATGTGGTACCTTCCACTGAGCTATTAATTACAGTCTCGAGGGAGGATTTCCACGGGGGAGGAGTCAGAGGGCAAGGAATCTCGGACTGCTGTGGACAATTGTTGAGTTGAAAATCTGAGGAGCCGGATGTGTGTTTCAACCTTTTGTTGATGTTTCACTCCGGGGACTCGTATTCTTTGTAAATTGTTGACGGTCTGGAGTGAAAGTATCTAATGGAGCACTTCGGGGAGAGTTTAGAGGGATAATTGATAGAATGAGCTCAACACAGTGGAAAAAAAAACTACCGCGTCAAAACAAATGGCCTGGAAATTCGAATGAACCAAAAATAACCTGGAAAAGCATCAAAACACCAAATGACACTATCTCCAAGTTATGGTTTCTTGTATTCATTCATTTTATGAGGTAAAGAACATCGAAATGTAAATCTTGTCGGTGAGACTGGGACAATTGGGATCAAAACAAAATTGAAGAAAACGTCAAACCCAAATGAATGATGAAGGCAATCAAATTCCTCTAAAGCTTGATTTTTTTTTATTAATTATAATTGGAACTGATTTTTCAAACTTCTCATTCAAACAGGATGAATGAAAACAAAGACTATACTCATTCGATGGTATGTCCTCCCTTATTTATTTCGTTCTGTGACATAAGAAGCTCAAAAAATAAACAAACAATACCGAAGACGAGATTAGAATGAATGGACTCAAAAGAAAATTGGAGAAAACATCAAAACAAAACATTGGTAAAGTAGATTGTACTCTTTCGAAGTTTTGTTTTCTTCCATTTATTTCTTGTGTAAAGTAAGAAGTTCGAAAAATAAATGAACGAAACCGACGACGAGACTAGAATGGACGGAACCAAAATCTGAATGAAAAAAAACTTCAAGACAAAACGAATGATAAATTGAATCTCATTTTCTCGAAGTCTTGATTCCTTATCACTCTTTTTATTCGTTAATTCTTAGAAAAATGTTCCACATTTTACAAACAATATGCAGCAAGTAAACGTGTAATGAAATAAAAACTGAAGGAAATGCAAAGAAAAGTATTTCTCTGAAGCCAGACTTAAAAAAAAAAATAATGAATAAATATTATACATAGAACCTAGACACTTTCATATGCACCTGAAAATGCCGTCTCAAACACATTTTAATTGAACGAGTCTCCAAAATTCCCTCGACTTTTCGGCAACTTCAGTAACCCCCACTGGAACAGGAAGTATAGTGGCTCAAAAAGGCGGAAATTAACGTCCAACTTTCTCAAGTGATTGAAAAAGGCTGAAAAAAAATGGGAGAAGAGAATTGGGGTATACCTCTGTATATAAAAAAAAAAAATAAGTGGGTGGTACGAGGAGGAGAACTAGAAACTGGTATATCGTCGATTGTGAGGAGATAGGCAGAGACCACTCGACGAAACACTCGAGAACAACTCGAGGTTCGGCGCTCGCCCCTAGATAGACACAAGAGAATAGGAGAGATGAGGGAAAAAAGGAGAAGAACGAGTAAAAAAGATGCGGCAAAGATTCCTTCTTTTTTTCATTTGTCGGAAGCCGTTGAGATTCCAAAGGGATTCCGCAGAGGTAAAGATTCGCGTCTCTCTCTGTCTCATTCTGTCGCATTTCAATCGTTGAGATTTTGACTAAGCAATCAATTTTTTTCCCTCCCGAAGACACGATGAGAGTGGAATCCGTTCGATTTCCGCCTCAACATTGCTCCTCTCTCTCTGTTTTTCTCTTTTTTTTTGTCGTGGTTGCGTGAAGAATTCGATTTCAGCGAATCGTGACATTGTGTTTCGTCTCTCCAAGTATGTCTTTTTTTTCTTGTTCATTCGTATTTTTATTCATTTCGTTTTTTTTTTATCCAGTGCTTTTTCTTCCCGATGTACTGTATTTTTTTGTATCGTCGATTGACGTCGGTCCAAGAGAGCAGGGAGAAAACGTTTTCTACTTCGGGAGGGAATAGGGTCCGTTCGGTGATATTTATGGGGCCCATTAGTTTTATACGACGGTGCCGAAGAGTCCAATACACTGTTTCCGTATATGGTTGGAAACAAAGTCGAGCGATTCTTCGACCCAACAGAGGCACCAAATACGTCTCGAGAGTCTTTTCTGTCTCCAAAGAGGATTACAAAAAATGTATGAAAAAATAACTGCGTCTGGTTGAATTTCATATTTTAACCAGTTCTTCTATTTATTTATTCAATTATGAAATAAATGACAGTTTAATTTTTCATTCCCTTCACTGCTAAAATTCCTTGATAATTAAGGAATTCTGTCATCTTGGTTCTCGATTAAAAGCATTTTAAAAAATTGTAAGATTTTTTAGTCGGTATTTCAGGAGGTATTAATAATTTCATGAAGTTATCTCCAGCATTGTTTATGCATCCCATAAATTCCCATTAATTTTAATTTTTAGTTTCCACCTCAATGAGAAATGAGGTGACAAGAGGTCCGTGGCGATGAGAGAGACCGAGGGATAATCGATTGAATGGATTCGAAGACACTCAGCCCTGTCTTCTCGGTCTATGTTTTCCCTTCTTCTCGTATACACCCGAGAGACACTCAATAAGTTTCAACCCACGTACCCGGTTAGACGTGTTCCAACACTATTCTGAAGAGGACACCTCCGGGGCCCAAAGCAAGACAAATGGCAAAATATTCCGAATGGATTACGAATAGATACGCTGCGTGTACATTGATCGCAACACTGAGATAAAAGGTAAAAATAAATAAAAGTATTTCCATTCAACTGAATAACATTTTCTTCCCGTGGCCATCAGCATTTTTCCTTATTCCATTTTATCCACTTTGAAGGAAAAAGAAGTGGAAACAAAGAGTGATTGATTTATCGGAGGGAGAAAAATGGCGTCAAACATTAAAAAACAATTACAATGTGCGCCAAATTTAAATAGAAAGTTTTTTTTTCCAATAGATTGTAACGTTAAAAGGGAGGATGCAATTTGAATAAGCGAAAACTTATTTCACATTTAAAAAAAATAGCTTCAAATTAAAATAAAAGTTCCTGAAATCGATTTTGCGGTTCTTGAATTATTGACAATCGAGGATATTTCGTTCTATGTTGTCCTCTTTTATAGGAAATTCAGTGACAGAGTTGCGTACATTTGACGGCCAGTGTCGCAGACAGTTTATTCGAGACGATAAAACTCAAGACCTCGTATAACTGCATGGGCACACAAAACCCCCGGGGATTGTGGTATTTTTCTTTTTTTTTTCGGGAAAATAAGCGGGCAGAGGCCATCAAGTGAGGCGTCGCACGCCTGACTACTTTTACTACCTAATCGATAGGACGAGTAATTGAATCGGTTCGCAGAAGCCAGACGTAAATGATAAGACTCGTAAAAATCTCGTGTTCTGCGAGGCGCGCATATGGGAAAACCTGCCTAGTTTGCCTTCGAAAGAGCCCTATTTTAGTCCCGTTTCGTGCCGAGATAAAAGGGGTATATGGGCACTTCCGCCACTACATGAGTATTGAGAAGCTTGTATAACAATAGTGAGATTGAGGCATTCTTGGAATACAAATTGACGGGAAATTGCTGGCCGAGACACGGTAATAGGAATTTTCGATGGAAATTGCATTGAAAATACGCGAACAATTTGTTGTGAAATACGAGAGTTTTCAAAAATTCTAAATTGATTTTCGTCGAATTTTGTGGAAAAAATTGCCCATTTTTTGACTACTTGATAACAATTTGTAAGATTGTGTATTTCAACTGTTGTTAAAAGCCACTCCTCAATTAACTTATACAGAACTTGCAATTTTGTCTGTTGTTGTTAAAAAAGTACAAAATTTGTATCTCTGAGTTTTAAAAGCATCTTTTCACCCGCTAAAAATAGTATCTGGCGAATGTAAAAAAATGCAACTTGCCTCACTAATAACGACAAATGCCACTTCTCCCTCCAAAAAAGAAATTGACACCTCAATTTTTTTATAATCACCCATCAGTGAAGCCAGCCTCTGAAAAGAATTGACCTCGTACAAAAAATAGAGACATCTATCGAGCCGTGTTGATGTGGGAGTTACGCAAGGGGTGGAGTGGGCAAAAGTGGCGAAACGAAACGGGACCGATCGACAGTTTTGACGTTCCATTATTTTGCCCCAAAGTAAACGGGAGAAATCGTTATCGAGTGGTGGAGGGGTGAGGGAATGGAAGCATAGTCGGCTAAAGGTGGGGTAGAGGGATGGAATATCCACTTAACGGCGAATCGACTGTTATTTCCTCTCTCCTTTGGTATCCAACTACATCCCAGAGAATGAAGAGAGATGAAAAATAAAAGAGAATTACCATTCCGCTCGATGGGGCATAACTCGTGCGGTCAAAATGTGTGGACTTTCCGTTTGTCGGTTTTTTGGGAATCGCTCTCTCTTCTTTTTTCGGAAATGCGTCAAACAATGGCGTAAATACCCCCTTTGAGGGTAAATAGTGCCTCTGCGGTATATATCAGAGCCGGTGAGGGGAGTGCATACAAAAGAATTATATCAATAGAAGTAATAATACATTATAGCAATTAATTGCTGGTAAATGTCCCGGCTAATTTTCGTGCTAGACGATTTATTGCGGATTATGTTCAGTAATAATTTCCGATACTTCTATATAAATATAACATTGCTAATAATTTTTTGACAGAATTTGGAAAATTTCTAAGGAATTTTGTCATTTGAAATTTCCATTTCTATCGAAAAAAAAAAAATAATTTAGTTGAAATTAGCCATTCCTCTGTTAAATCGAATAAACTGTTCCTGAAATTTCTAGATTTTAGCCCATTTTTCAGTATTACCAAGTGCATTTTTCTACACGATTCATTGACAAAGGCAACTATATGTTGGTATTTAAATGGCTCCCAGTTCTTCGGCTTTAATGTGCCACGCGTCGACCCTGAAGCGCACATGCTCACCCCTTTCCCTCCAACCCTCCAGCCTGTGATTGTCCGGGCGCAACTGGCGCATCTGTGTACAAAGACTTACGTGCCGACTCGTACCAAGGCACCTTCGCATTGCCCTTCCCTCCCTCCTCGCTGAGAAAATGACACTAGAAATTGCGGACTCCGGGCGATACCCGTTTAAAGTTCAACTTATATTGGAGTCGCTACTGTTATGACCGTAGGTTAATTTCGATTTACAGTTGGTGGCATTAATAAACATGTCCAGACAGTTTTAAAGTCCACTATTTAGTGGAAAACAGGAAAAAAGAACTCGGTGATTGAAAGAAAATAGAGAAAATATTTGTCTTCATTAGTGTTAGACTTTCTCTTAGAGACTAAATGAAATTCCGTGATTCGGAGAGTTTAATTTTATTTTCGGCATTATTATCTCTTGCAATGAAATAAAAAAAAACTATTTTTATTAGTTTTCCTCTTAAATTGTGTATTTTAAATATCAAAATTGCATTCAAAATCTATCAAAAATCAAAGTTGGCAAAAAAATGGTCGTAAACATTTGTAATTTGCACAACGAAATTATACAACCAATTTTTTACTTCCCTCGTTGCTCAAAATTCCCAAATGAATGATAATAGAATTTCCTCTCAAGACCGAATAATAGCCCGCATAAATCATGTTCCAAGAAAACACTCATACCGCACAAGAACTAATTAGATAATTACTCGCAATTCACGAAGAACAAAAGGAAGAGAGGGAGCTCCCCTCCTCCAGACCCTCCTCTACCCTTTAACAAACTATATCCCAAAGGATTCTGCTCGTCGGGCAACGTTAGACTGAGAATTCTGGGTTGAAGTAGTCCGAGAGAATCGTCGAGTTAACTCGGTTACACGCCTATCAGAGCTAATCGACCGACCATCTAACGTATACCATCTTTCTCACTTTAACTAAATCATTTCATCTCGTTTTTTTGGTCCTTTTTGTCACATTCTATTCGAGTTCTCTTCTTTTATATGGAGCGGAATGAGTAAACTTGGGGTATTGTAAATGTTATATTCCAGAAATGGAGTTAAATGCGATTAATATCTACACTTAACTTCATTTCCATAATATATAACATTTGATAATTTCCTCTCTCACTTTTGAAGATCAATAAATTATTATAATGAATTTTTGTAAGAATCAACTCCCCATCTGACATCTAACTATCGTAATTTTCACTGCACTCAATAGCAAAAAAAAAACTATTAAGAAGACCGGACCGCTATTTTCACGATTAGTTATTTTTCACATCAAAGAAGTTAATTTCCCATATTTTTCTATAAGTGAAACAACTTATAGAATTTTCCTTGAACACAAGAAAAAAATTGGCGGCATCGATTAAATATCCTGAATAAATTGAATTTTATCATCCAGACATTACCCCCTACAACTAGTAATTTTTCCCATCATCGATATATCCGAGTGGTCGACTCACGCATGTTTTCACGCGTTCGTCACTTTGCAACTACACATTTCTTTTTGATTTTACAATGTTCAACTCTAAATTTTCGCGTGGAATGTTCAGATGTTCCATAGCAAAAATTACGATGTGTACATAGTAAAACAAACCCATTCGCCTAGAATGTTATGTTATTCAACTCTTCTCCTCTTGTTTCAAAAGATATGAATCAACTTACAAAAGAGAGGGGTCTGTGTCAATGTACATCAATCTACTAGATTTATGGCTAACGGGTAGACTCAATAAACGCGTACGGTCCCAACTGTCCTTCTCCATCTCTGTCCCTCTCTCTCTCTGTCACTTCATTCACATTTAATTCATCAACGTGCAAACTCCAAACTCGGTTTTACGACGGTCGAAAGCCGTGGGAAAAAATACCAAAAGCTAAATCGCTGCGAGAACGACTGGGCGGTTAGAAAGGGAAGAGAGGGGATGGGTGCAAGAGGGGGGGGGGGCATAGACTCCATCAAAGACACGTAATCCCATAGAAAGTACACACATTTGGATGATTAATAGTGGATTTTCCGGACGACTGCAATTACATGCAACAAAATAATCTCCATTTTTCGGAGATTGAATGAACCCTGAAGCCTGCAGATTGCATTACGCAATGACGTCACTCCACCATTATTAGATGCGATGGTTTACTATTAGTGCTGCGTGAAATATTAATGATGACCGCATTTTTAATTATGGTATGATTATGAATTTAAAAAATTAAATTTTCCGCGTGCCGGAGGAGTAAATGAGAGAAGATTCTATTTCCGGTGGATAATGGGAGTTTGGGATTGTTTCATTTGGGATTAAAGTTTTACTAAGGTCAAAAAGTTTAAAAATATGTATAGTTATTCCATATTGAAAATAATTTGAAGATTTTAAATTCATTGGATTTTGCCTACGATTGAGGAATTTTTAAATGGCAGTTTTACTCAAAACATCAAGCGATTTTATTATAGAGAATTGACAATTTGACTTCACTTATTCCCTCAAATTTGATTCAAGTAATGTGAATATATTTTTTTATTCCATTGAGTACCAAAATGTAATGTTTTTTTTCAGCACGCTGTGTCGGAGAGCTCACGATGATAAACTTTTTCCTATTCCATAATAACTCGAATATTTGAAACGTCCTCTAGAAGAGAATGGAGTAATGAAATAATTCACTGAAGAGGTGAAAAAATTGAAAAAAGAGAGCAAAAAAAATCTTATCTCCTCTACTCAATATGCATCCAATGTGTGAATCAATTACGGTGTAAATTCTCAATGACTGTGCCCCAATGTGCAATAGAGAATAAAGGGGCAGCGGGTGGAGGGTTGAAGCCACTATTTGAATTAGCATTTTCGTTGTCTTGTCCATCATCTCGGTCGCCGTCTCTCATTTCCACATGGATCGGTACCCACCAGCGCTTTCACTACCCCGGCGTGTACAACCCCGGGGGCGTGAGTGTGCGCGACGTGCACCGAGTGAGTACCGGTGAGTGTACCCAACGAATGAGGAAGAGAGAGACATTGGGGAAGAGGAATGGGTGAGACCAGGAAAGATATTAGCGATTCTACTGGCGTCCCGACGGCCCTTGCTCACTCTCTTCTCCCTTTCCTCTTTGCCACCCACACCTCCCCTCTCTCGCCCATTGGTCTCATACACCGCACATACACTCTGTCTGTATTTCCCGTCTCTCGGTCCTCTCTTCCGTCATCCCAAAAGCATCTCACGAGCTTTAACCCTCCCTCAACCTATTCCCATTTTCGTATACAAAAAATTAAAGAAGAATTTATTTACATATTTTTGCATTTTTGAATTAGGTTGAAGATTTCTTGAATATGCTTCCAGGCGAAAACAGTCTAGAATGAATTTTACGTTGTTACACGACATTTTTACATTAACTTGTCGATTGTTAAAATATAAAGAATTTGAAAAATTGATGAGATTTATTGCAGCCCTAAGGAAAATCCCCAATCAATATTTGTTCACATGACTATCATTTATCTTTTGAGACACGATTTTTTCCGTAATAAAAAATTTTCACAGATAACTTTAATAAAAACTTCTCTATCGTAAAATGGAATATATCACAATTTCCAAAAATTGATTCGTTGATTACGTAACTGTGATATTTCAATTAAATTTTCTACGAAGATGTAAGAAAATGTCAAGTCGGAGAAGTTAAAAGAAAGCAGAAAATATCGCACCACTCAACCCCCGATTTATATGAATAAAAAATATTTGCAGATGATTCACACAATGTCTGAATCACAGTTCGGAAATGGGAGAGTTAAACCGAGTGAAAATACCTCGAGAATACCCATCTATATGTCTAATTTATTCTCCGATGGGGTAGACAGTGTCTTTCCGGTATTTTATGACGCCAGTTAAAGTCACTTGATCGAGATACAATGAGACGAATTTGATGGACACGTGTGTGTATATGACCCAAGTATCAAAGGGAGAAATGAGCAGGGCGAATGGCCCAGTATAGGGACGAAGGATCAAACCATTCTGAGCCATTAAAATCCCGCGTCCAGGCTTTCTCATTGTCAGTTGAACGTCATTAGGGCCCCCTTGGCGCATACACACTGTGGGCGATACTGAGGAAGCCCCGTTATGTGTAAGCGTCGTGTCCTCTATGAATTGCCATCAGACACCGGTCGGGAAGAGCGCAATTAATAATGAACCGCGCCATACCCCCTCGATGATGAATGCTATCTCTTGTCTACCCCAGCCCTCTCGCAGTTGAAAAATTTTTTTTTCAACAAAAACATCAATGTAGAATAAACCAAATTAACAAAACAATTTCCAATTATTTTTCCGTCAAAATATTTACTTCTCGGAAAAATTTGCTTTCTAGTTAATTGAAGATACAGATAAAAAATACTGGAATGTCATGTCCATTTTTGCGTAAAACAAATTGATAGAATTAAAGAACGATTTTTTTTTACATTTTCAGCTCCACGATTTTTCATTTTTTTATTTTTTTTTTTTGTATTTCCACTCTCGAGAGATTCACAATTTCCATTCCAATTCTCTAGTTTCCGGTGGAAAACCGAGTATCTGAAATTTCCCGTGAGACTTTTCCTGGCTCTCACTCCTCATCCATTTCCCCTGGAATAAACTCGCATGGATGTACAGCTTCAGATAAAGTGTAAAAAGATATTTGGAAAATCGGTGAATATAAGTTTAATTGCAATCCTGTTAATTATCAATTTTGCAGCTAAAATTGATTCCTTGAATTACTTCAGCGCTCTTTCATGTATTGTTAGAAGTCAATTGGAATTTCAAATAAAATACATTGAAATATTTTGAAATCAATCTTTATATTTATGAAATAGTCATTCCTCAATTCTCAGGTTTATTTATCCAAGTTTTCACCAAAAAGAATGAAAAAAATCCACCAGTAACAGTTATTAATTAATAATTCATCCTTCAAATGGAAACCATTCAAGGAAGTAAAATTTTTTTTTTAATGTACAATATCCCCAAAACATGCACTGAAAAACCTCAATAATACTCAAACTCCCCTTTTCCTTCGTCCCGCTCCCCTAACCAGACTCAAGAGAAATTTACGCTCATGTTTTATCGGTCGAGTGAATTTGTTTCGGCGGACGCGAAACAAATCGTCGACGTTATGCTCAACGTCGGACGCAAATCGTTTTCCCCCAGTAAGATTATGTGCCTATCTCCACCGTACACTCTCCAGTTTCTTATTCACCGCCAACCATCCCTGGCTCTCCTCAAGCAAATAAGGGGTGGGTCCCCAAAAAATAGAGACCGCCTCGGCTTGAGAAAGAGAGAGGGAGTAAAAAAGAAGTGCCGGAGGCAGGGTATGTGTGAGAAATGCAAGGTGGCCGTTTAGTTTTCGTACACCGATTCAAAAAGGTTATCCCCTAAATCGATCCTTTACCCCCCTCCCCCCTTGCACGCCACCCAGACCATATATCCACTCCACTGTATAACGCCGTTCATGCTCATCCCTCAGTCCTCTATATCTCCGCCATAACACATGGAAAAAAAGGGTCCGACCACCTCAGTACACCAAAAACCCCCTCCACCCGATCTACTTATCTCGAGAAAGGAGAGAGCAGATAACTTTAAACGAGAGAACAAAAACCGGAAAACCCAATAACGTAAATCTTGGATAATGGGCGACTGCTGGGGGGGCACTTCCTCCAAACTCACCCCCCTCAAACCAGCATTTCAGTTGCTTTTGCTATTTCGAATTGACATGAAATTGTTATTCAAGATGTGATCGATGGCCCCGTTACCAAGTTTAATGTGCCTCAATGTTTTTATCATCATAATGTTGTTTTTTTTTATATCGTGGCATCCACTCACTGACAAACGGATTCCATTTTCGGATTTATTGTCAGTGGGTTTTTTTTGAAGAGAGTTGAGGACAACTGGCCTCGATTTTCCAAGTTTGAGGGAAGGATTTATGGTAGTTTATGAAAGCTATTTTGGGGTTTATTATTTTGCTAGTGGTTACTGAGAATGGGAGCAATATTTTATTTTGTAATGGGAATAGTGAATATTGCAAGTGGAGAAGTTGTGAAATAAATAGGATGAGCATAACAAGCTTTAAAACAATTGATTTTGCGTACATTGCAAATGGGCAGGATTGAATGGAAAATACTACGATATAATTTGGATACACTTTTAGAAATAAAAAAAAAATCAATTATGTTATCAATGGGAATTGAGTTCAGAATGAAACTGACTCAGAGTTTATTATTTTCATCTTTTCCACAGTGGATCAGGACAATATTCTAATGTGCTATGAGGAAGTCATGAAATGTTAAAAGTTAAGAGCTCATAAAATATCTGTAATTATTATAGTAGCAGTTTCAATGAACTTTGAAGGCCGCATTCTCACGACTTCATTCAATGTTCAACATTTGCACTTCACTGAGATGAGAAATTCTACAATAGTGGTGTTTCATTAAAAATTGAAAAAAGACAACTACGGTTGAAAATTTCTTGAAAATTCAGCAATAACTTCCCTTGAATTTTCAATTAAACTTATTGGCAAAATTAAACATCACCTCCAACGGAGGTGTTCAGCAACTTGAATCGTCACAAAAATCCGACAATTTTTTATTGCCATGTGTAGCTGAAAATAGTCATTTACGTAAATGCTCCAGAATTAAACTGATTTTTAAAACCCAAAATATATAAAAGTTTCATATAAAATTACATTTGTATCTCTCCTGAAATTTCATATTGAATTAAAAACCAGAAGATAAATTATCCGTTTATTCCTCATATCCCTCATCAAATGCAATTTTTCTTGAGAAAAATCTTGTTAGAGGATGGAATTACCCATGACCGAGGGGGCCAGATGGCGCCCACTGGACAGTAAATTTTTCTCAGTACATTTTTTTTCCCCACCTCTGCACATGGAGTAAACCTAATAATCCCCACAGGTAAGTGGTGTACCTCAACAGACTGAGGCAGTGTCCTAAATGAATGGGCGTGTGACTGCTCCGCAGAGGGTTGGGGGGAGTATAGAGAGCAGGATGAATGAAATCTTTGGACAGAGGAGAGTGCTGCGAATATGCGGTTCACTTCTAAAGAAGTGGAAGAAAAAAACCGTGAAAAACCTCGTGAGGGATGAGATAAGAGGGTTTACCCGGTGCACACGGGGTCCCTGGCAGGACTAAAAACTCTGGTGGTGCTTCTTTTCTCTCATCTGTACCCCCTCACCCCCCACTCTCTTCTCTTTCACCTTTCAAAGGAAAACGAATAAAAAGTAAAATAAAAGAGAATGAAGACGAAAAAAAAAATCAAGAAAAAGAGTGAAAAACCGAAGGAAAAAAATAAAAATAAAATAAAGAATAAGAGAAAACTCCGTCACGTCCTCGGGCAAAAGGATTCCCAAAGAGGCAGCGTGTTGAATCGGAACGTCGTTTGCACGAGAAGAAAAGGCAGAAAAAGGAACTTTAACAAAATTTTCGAGTGAACAAAATTTGAGAAAAAAAAATGAGCAAATAGAGCGAAAATTTTCGCCACGTCCTAGACATAGGGAGGAGGGGAGGAATGGCAGTGAAGAGGAGACTAATTTTCCGCGAGGAATTTCATACTGAGGATCCACGTGTTTGGCTGACGCACACGCAAGAATTGCGGAGAGACCGAAATTTCAAGCCCAAAGCGAATACGTCGACCCCATTCACATTTGTATTGTACTGGGGGGATAAATCTACCCACTTCTCCCTTCGGGCATCTCAGAAACATCCGGATATGTGTGGGGATTATCGACAGACCCTTAACTTTCAACTTCTGGTTTTGACATAAAAAAAAAATATTCATATTCCTACTTTGATGGAGTTCCTTAATTGAATTTTAGAGCAGATGGGTGTAGGAGAACTTGTTTTATGCGTTGATCTGTTTTAGGATCTGCTCAAATTATACTTGACATTTTTTTTGTGATTATCAAATATTTTGACCACGTTTAAATTTGATTGAAACATATGAATAGGCCGTTTCTTTAGTTGTCAGTTAAAGTACATCAATCTCTATCTTTACAAAAAAGTATCAGAATCGGAGACAAGATTTGGAAAAAACGCCATCACTCTCCTTAAATTTGCTAATTATCGCTCATTAAAATTATTTAAATATAAAAATGTATGGTATTATCAAAAACAAAGAAAGATTTTCTCCGAAAAATTTTCTACACTCGAAGGGTCCCTAATAGATTTCAGTAGGTGCCTTCCCTCCGAAATGTGTGTCTGATAATCTCCAATAATTTTCTCCAAAGTATGTGGAAAATCATATAATTAATTTCCTCAATGACTACAATAGTAAATTCCAGTCGAAAATTTCACGGATATCTAGAGGTGGCGGCCCAATATGGGGGTATTCCTCGCACACTTTTACCATTAACTATTATACAAAAATGACTCACCGTTAGCAAGGGGCAGAAGGGCCACTAGCAGAAGCACCAGGAGGGTCCTCCCTTTCCGACACGCCAGTCCCTGCATTCTGAAAAATCCACACAATACATTTATATCAATGTCATACACAACTGCATAAAATTCTAACACATTACATTAAATTCAGGAGAGAGGGGGAACTCGCCATACAAAAGTAAATGTAGCACGTGAAATGGGTGAGGGCCACTCGTAATAATACATTTCAGTATTTTGACACTGGCCTGTCTAGTTTTCCTTTGTTGCGGTAGGAGAGGAAAAAGATATAGAATTGCTGGGTAAATTCTTCACGCTCATGCAATCCCTGTAGGACCACCTGAGACGTTGGGGGTGAAGAGAGGGTAGGGCAGGGGAGACCATTGCGTGTACAAATGTGAGCTGACAGGTGATGGGATGGAATTAGACGCTTGCGATGTACGTCAAAGGATGATTCGGTGATTGAATGAAGTGATAAGTGTAAGTTATATTTTTTTTATTGTGCTATACGGTGCAAAACAAACCAAGTCGATCAATCATTTTGGATATCTTCTACAGCTCTCGGGAAATGGTCAAAATTGGAGCTTACGGTCTAAGACGGCTCCCTGGAGGTGGGTCTCTGGACATTATTTTTGCTCTTAAACTAAAATGTACTCAAATTTCTACAGGAATCGAATGGACTCGTCTCGGTTGCTGTGAAAAAAGAGTTAAATTCAATGAATGATGCAATTTGGACGGACTTAGATGTGTCAGGATATTTTCAAGCCATTCCAAGTGTCGTTCGGAGTTTTATAAATTCATTCAATTCTTCATCGTTCGTGAAATCAATGAAATTATAAAATTGGGAGAATTCCATTATGAATTTAATACCCGCATTCAAAGTCAGTCCAACTTGTACATAGCGTTCCTCATTTTTCTTTAACCATTGGATTTAACATCTCTCGAGCGACCACGTATTGTGGTCAAACAGTGTTATCGGTCATTCCTCGATGGGGGATCAGTGTATGTCCCACGAAGAGGGAGACCAGAGAATTGAGGACAAGGTGTTTTGACCACTGATACCACGTACCTCCCAAAGATTCAGATTATTCGAGAATCCATACCGCCGAGTGAAGCTCCGGCGCTCCAACAATTGCTCAAAGAATTTCTCACAAAAATTCCCAATCGCATTACCTTAATCGAAATTAATTGAAAAATTCCCGGAGTAATTAATTCCCATAATGAGTGTTTACTTTGATGACGAAGGATGGGGGAAAAAGCCACATGGATGTTGGAAAAATAAATTAAATTCTGTATTCCAAGTGGAGAATGTCGTCGCGATGAATTCCCCTGGGGTAATGGGGTCTCTCTATTTGAGCTTGAAAAATACTCATCATCCACGGGAATGACCTTCTCTCACCGACGTTATCGCAGTACCTTCACTTCTTCTACATATAACGCACAACTCCCCACTCTCGTCTATTCATTCATTTCTTTTGCCGTCATTCCCACTATTTTTTTTAAACCCACCCTCCTCCCACAAGTCTCTGTCTCTGTCCCTCTTTCGTCCGGTGTCGTCTACTCGGTGGCCCATCAGTCTTCCATTCTACGCGGACGGCAAAGACAGATATATTTCCCCGAGAGAATGTCCAACGTGTGCTTGATGCATATCTCGGAGATTTTTTTTATTCTTTTCCTCGCGTTTTTTTCACCACTTGCATTTGCCTGTTTTTTTGCTCTTTTCGAAGGTTCAGGGGAGGAGAAAAAAATAATCTCGTTCACTGAAGAATGACGATAAGCATTTGTTAAAATATAAGAGGGCCATTATCGCTTGGCGAACTGATGTCCTCAAGATTTGATTTAATTTGACTTTTTATGTTTTGATTTAAAGCATAAAAAAATATATGTGAAAAATTGCAAAAAGAAATTTAAACGATTAAACAATTAACTAAAAAAACATATATATACAGATATGAAATGAGAGACTAGTTTGTTAGTGCAAGTGAATGAAAAGAATAATTTTCTTTTCCGTAAATAAATATATAAATTCCCCAAAAATGCATTTTTCATCATTTTTTCACCTGATGTTAGAAGCAATAACGAAAGACATCAAGACCGAATCCCTTGGATTTACCATCGGAATTGGGAAATTCGGTCGGCGTAAAGATTGGCAGGATTCTCAAGAGACATTCGCGGGTAGCCGATCGATCATCAAAAGCACGTGGACGTAATATCGACGAGCTGCCGGACACGAACGCGTTAAAATTCCATCGAGTCTCATATCTCGTCTCTCGGTTCGAGTTTTCTCCGGTCACTTCTTCCCCCTCCCCCGTTTTCCAACGTACAAACACACACGATGATTCTCCTCTACCCTCAACCCACTTTTCCCTTTTTCATCCTCCCTTTTATACTTTTATTACGTGTCTCATGGACACACGATATGCCCGTCTGACTTCCCTTTTTTTTTCTCTGGTTCTCCCTCAAAACATATACGTTCCAAGATACATTCAAAGGATTTACCACATGAGATATCAGAGAGATCAAAAGGCAATTTTTTTTGCATTTGTTCTGACCAAGGAAATTCATACCTTTTTAAAAATTCCACAAAATTTTTCATCATTAATATTTATTATTATTTTCAAACATAATTTGAGAATTTCGTCAAACCAACAGAAGCGTACCATACCCCCAATTTCTAAAGTTATTTAACCAATTGTTGTTATGGAGGAACAATCACTAAACAATTGCAAAACAATAGAAAAAATGTCCAATTGCATTTTGCACTTCATACCATTTCTACTCATCATGTGTACCGTAATTTAAACCATTGTTCTAAACCAAAGAGAAAACAAGCAAGAAAAATCTGTCCCGAAAAAAAAGTCTCTAATTGTTTTCTCTTATATTACTCCCCCGGATTTTTTGTCTGTGTACTCTGGCGAATCGATCGTTACATACCCATGGTCCCTTGACATCCCCGAGCAGTCGAGAGTAATTAGCAGAAGGTGACTAATTAAA
>JAPYZM010000692.1:0-26418 GCA_030522845.1 Psyttalia concolor
TTTCACGTGTTACGAAATATACTAGTTCGCGAGTATCGAACCCTATTTTCTGACAATGCATTGAAAACGAGGGTTTTCGCACGCGAAGCGTGCGTAAAACTTCGCTTTATACACAGTGTGTCAAAAAATGAATTTAAAACAAAGAGATATCGCTCTTTTATTTGAGTATTTCGTCACCTACCGCAACATAAAAGATTCACAGATTACGATTCTGCAAAAACAAACTTCAAATTTTTATCGAAAATATTATCTCGTAAGAAAGGGTTCCACCTAAAATATCTGCAATAAATCATTTTTCAGGTAGTGTAATTCTCATTATTTATCAAGACGATTAAGCAAGTAGTCGAATACTTCAAACATTGCGAATAGTTTTAAAATAATGCTCATTCGAAAAAGCAGCCGCTCTTACTTGCGTTGCGAGGAACTGAAGATCTCCACTTCCGAGAGACCTTCAACCCTCTATTTATTAATTTTTTAAATTGATTTTAATTTTTGAAAAATCCTCCACCAATGGTGCCGGAGCATTGTTACTCTCCTGTGTATATGTGCCAATCTCCAGACCTCAGCCCTCACAAGGCCCGTTTGTTCCCAATCGATTTGTGGGCCTTAAACTTTTCTCCAAATTTGCAAGTATCAAAAAACTTTATCATTTTTTCGTATGATCTTCTATGTCTAAGTTTCCCATTAATCAAGAAGATCAATTACATGTCGCTCAGCGAAATTTATCCAAACAACCTGCTCCGATAGAAGCGGAAAACGTACCCCTCCAGAAAGGAGGAAAATGAAAGAAAAAATCGAAAATGTTCAGCCATTGAAATAATTTTGTCAACGATACACCGTTAGGACGAAACTCCACTCGTGTTGTAACTCGACCACACCTCGTTATCGTGCGCGTGTTCGTTAGTCCAGTCTGGGTCGTATTATTGGAATGCATAGGGTCGTTGATATCCTGTTGTTACGTGTCGCCCGGTTAATGCTGTTGATTATGAGTTGTGACAGGAACCCAGCGCTTGCCACACTGCTGAATCCCGCTGTAAATTTATTACTTATATATGTACCCGTTGTTAAGGCACCAATGGATATGGAGATAGAAACGTGGCTTCGATTGTATTCGGTGGAGGCTACAACATCTGGCTAATCACAGTCCATGGACACCAATTATCGTAATTCTTCCTCCCCTCAATCTTCAGTTCGAGGCCACTTTGATCGAAATAACCAGCGAGTAATTAAACTCCCATGCAGACTCTCGTCGTGAAAAAATAAAATAAAAATTCCCGGAATTAATATCCTTAATATTCTTGATGAATCACTCCAGACTTGGAGAGGAAAAAAAATACAGATCTTTTGGAATGGTGAGCTTGGACTGATTGACATGCTCCAAGAAGAATAACCCTGGCTCCTAGAAACTTCTCCATTGAATTCATGAATATGTAATAATGCAAATGTACGAACCTTACCGCCTCTACGTTATATTGTACTGAAGAAGTTCAACTAAACGTAATCTTATTGGACAGAGATCCCCAGAAATTCACTCGGCCAGATGTTCTCTTTTCTAGATTGCCACACGTATATTAGAGTTTGAGGTCGTCAAGCTACGGTTTTCTGTATATTCTTACATTTTTCTTTATAAATTTGGGGTTGAATTTTTGGGGGATTTAAGGTGAATTACTGCTCAATAACTGTAGAAAAATAACGCAGGGAAAATAATTTGAAAAGACACATTGTTCGGAAAAGTACTTCGAGTAAAATAAACTTTCGCTAATACAATTTCAACTAAAATTGTACGCGCGCTCCGTGCGCCTATGTCCTGTTCCCAGGTGTCCATTCAGATTTATTGCTTTCATTTTATAGGCAAGTACAAGAATTTAGAATTTATTTAAGAGATGAATACAAAAGATTCAAAAAATAAAAAAATAAAAAAGATAAAAAAAATAGATATTTTTAACAAAAAAAAAAAAGATATTTTTCAACAGGAGATTAGAATTCAAAATTGTATTTTCAATCAAATTCGAATTCTGTATCATGGCCGGCTTGGAGAACTAGTTTTTTTACAAAATTTCCTTTTTTTATTGTCTTTCTTTTTTGTAAAATTTTTTACTTTCTTTATTTTTTCTTGCCAAGTTGACGGGAGAAAAATTATTTGATACACTTGACACAATTCTTTTTTGTTCATTTAGTTATCATCAAATTTTGGAATCTCTTTAATCGAATTAACGGTGAAGGAAGGTATATTTACTGAAAAAATTGTCCATAATTAGTTCGATGACATTTGTTTCTAAAGTTTACTACTTTTCAAGTAATTGGTAGAATTTTTGTAATTTTCCCATAAGCTTCAAATGATCGACAGCAGGGGTTTTCTGGACAGTGCTTGAAATTGTTTAATGCAGCTCTCGACAAAAATTCAAAAAAATCGGGGATGGAGGTTTCTAGACATTTACCGAAAGGTTACCTTGTTTTTTTTTTAATGAAGAGATTTACTTGGACTTCAGAAATACACATAAAGAAGGGGTCGTGGGAATGTTGACATCTCGATGAGTTGGCTTTTTTTTTAATTTCGTCGGATTAGTAACCACAATATATAGAATTAATTTGCTGATGAGCATTGGAACTAATTTATTTTCATCAGTAACCGGGGAAGGCTCAATTAATTAATTATAAAATACGTATAAAATGTTTAAAATGGCAACAATCAACATGAAAACACTATCAATTAAATAATAGACTTTTTCATTTTAGATGAGCTCACGAATTTAATTCCGTTGAAAGACTGTAGCGAAGTAAAAAGGTAGTGAAGTAAAATCCGTTCGCTTTGATTGCTGAACAATAATGAATGGGGACGTTTCAAGAAAACTCCGGAGCCCTCGAAAATTTTTCCTCCATTGTAAGATTTTCCTGAAGTAGAATAGAATAGTCAATTAATTATGTTTCACCTTTTGCACTAAATTCCCAAAATGCCAGCAATAAATGGGTGATTGTATTCCAGGAAAAAGTGAACCAGCGAAACTAATTGTGACACAATTACCGAATGAGCGTCGTCAACGTCTTCAGCTTCTTGTTATCGACATTGTGATACATCTCACGATTTCCTTTGTCCTCGGTATCTCGAAATAGCGGATGATCCCGTGAGAGCGTTTTGTCTCCACCCGCGTCACAGTCTTTGTTTTTGTCCCATCTACAAGATCATTCGCCGTTTTTTTTTCTGAGAAGTCCAGCCCCGCTGAGACGCAAAGAAAACTTTAAAGTTTTTACCTGAAATTTCTCGTACGTTTTCCAGAAATTTTTATTAGATTCAAGTTCTACTGAAATTTCAAAGAATTTTTTTATTTGAACTATGAGAACTTCAGTACAAATTCTTCGAGACTGTATTTTCGTTTTTATTTTTCCCTGAAAATTCATATAAAAATGGAGAATCGCAGTTAATCTATTCTTCAATTTTCCGGGAAGCGATGGGCAATTTAAGTGAAACTAAAAAATCCTGATATTCACGAGTTTATAGTTCATCGGAAGAAAAAAAAATTTAGATTCCCAAAAATTGCGGTAAACAGGTAAGATCGAGAGGTTAATCACTACCAAATATCTAGCCATAATGATTTCCGATTGCACTTGATTTCAAATGATCTCAATTAATTTCTCCCAAGTTTTGAATTAATTCAGTTGCGTAGAAGAATTTAATGAAGTAGTAGGACCGATTAGTGAAATTCCAAACATTTTAAATAAAATTAAAAAAACTCACCAGCTCCAAACAATATTCCTTCCGTTGAGAGCTGTTCGCCTTTTGATTTTTCTCGCAGAATGAGAGTACCCCCGGCAAATCGTAAAAATAGTACATACGAAGCCAGACGCACGACATTTATTGCCACTTGATTGTCACATTCGATAAGTCACATAGCACGCCAAGCGCTGGAATTGTCCATTGGGACATCTCGTAAATGTCCGTGGATTTTGGTCTGGGCAGGTTAAGTGAAAAATGTCGGCTAGCTTTTGAGAGAAGAATGATAGGAGTGTGTTGAACCTAATGTAGCATTCACCAGTTGCCCTCTCAACTTTTTCAATTTTCTCCTCGATTTACAGATTAGAGGTATGAGATAGTGAAACTCGTGTGCACAACTCTCTCGCTTCGATGATTCTTTTTTTTTTTTGGATATCAAATACAGGCAATAGTTGGCCTTCTCAAGTTTCGATATTGTCTCTATCTTCAAAGTCCATATTCCACCCTTTGCCATATCCGCAGAGAGATTGGCAAAACTTGATCCCCAACACTCGTTTTTTTTCCCTCCCTCAACATTCACTTTGGAATACAAATTGACTTTTTTCCTTTCTTCATCTCATTTTTTTCTTCCTCCTTGTTTTTGTTAGATGGAAAGTGACAAATGATACATCCGCACGTTGCGGATATGAGATTACACTCTCAAGGCATCAAGCACCAACCCCTGTAGTTGGAGGGGGGCGTGGTTACACTCAGTTTCAAGATTCATAACCAATTCAGATGTACATTCGATTACACAGAGTGTCGTGTCTCGGTGTTACAATGGGTTTCATCTACGCACTTGAATTGTAAATTTCTTATTATCAAATTGGGGATACCAGCGATCTTGTCGGGAAGTGCTAATTTTTGGGGTGAGGTGGAAGTCGAGGGTTATTGAAATCCTCGGGAAAATGGGTGATCAAATAAATTTGAAGAGCTGATGGCAATTCAGATTTTTTTTCTCACGCTCTCTGTGCGACTTGACTCAATTGGCATAATTGAAAGTATTTTATGAAGTTATATCTGTTTATAAGTAACCAGTACGATCAGTTAGGGACGAAAAACGATTTTTTAAATTTGTTGTAGATTTTTGTAATCACACAATTGAATACTAAATTTGTTGGAATGATTAAGAAATCGTTTTCGGTAGTAGATAATCAGTTCGTACAGTGATTTTAGTGGAAATTGGAGAATTACACTCTTTTTTTTGTACAGTTTCATGCGGTGTAGCAGTATTTATAGATTAAAAAAATTTTTGAGTGCACTTTCCATTACAAGTTTTGTAAATTTTAGTCATATTCAAGTTCTACGGGATTTTAAAGCAATTTTCTAGAAACTCAAGGACTGAAAAAATTATTAATTAGAAAGTATGAAATTTCACTGAAAACGATGAACTATAACGCCTCCAGACATTTTTTTACTGAGTTCTTCAGCAATCTATTTTCGGTTGCCGACGGTATTATATTCTCCCAGCCTTGTCAATGTAAAAATCCCCTGAAATGTACTAGAGACAGCGAAATTTCAACCCAAATAGAATCTACCAAAAAACCCTCCGGCATTCATCAAAATCTCACCCAGAAATTGAGTTAACTCGCCCCGTATCACTACTTCGCTCCTAAATTATGAATACAATGCCCGCCATATATCCTCTTTTCGCAAAAATGAATAAATAAAAAAAAATGATTAATAAATTTTCCCAACGATAGTAATAACTCTCCGTGACGAATGGAGGCGCATAAAAACCCTGCGATACGTGATAACACGAAATAAAAATGTGCACCGATAAATTGGAAAGATCCTCGGGAATACCTCGTCAAGTTTCGATGCATAAATTTGCGATTCAGGTGCGCATATGTGAAACTATGTCGAGTCGATCGCTTTCCCCTCGAACGATCCAAAAAGAGAACTCAAATATAAAATCCCCCACGAACACATGCCGAACTACCTTCCTCACCTCAACCCCTCCCTCTCGGGAGAGTCAACATGAGGAGAAAAGTTCGGAAAAAATTATCGTTCCATTTGGGAATCGTGTTGTGTTTTGTTGGTTGAGGGAAATTTGCACTGTCGCTCAGTAAAATTTGTGGACTGTTCAGTAAAAGTAATCTGCGTATTCAAAAAATTGCTCCTCAGTCAATTTTGTTGATTAGGGGACGGGAAAATTGAATGGGATAAATTATGATTTTGAAATTGTAATATTTCTAATTATATAATTGAAAATATCGTGATTTGGAGACTATCAGAAATGGTGAAATTTTTCTCTACTTTCGCTGACTTATCAATATTTTCTTTCTAGAATTATCGGTAATCAATGAAAAATCCACTATTGATATAACGATCAATTATTTATCTCAATTAACGTAGATGAACGTCAAGTGCAGACCAATTAGGGCTAGTTTTCGGTTCAACTAACGGCGGTTATCCGCTCGGTTAATTTAAGTTTAAGATCGTCTGATTGGCAGGTGAACGCCCAACACTGAAACCAGCCAATCCGAGATCTTAACCTCAACTTAACCGAGGCTTTAACCCTGGTTAGTTCGAGCGGGTTGTTCATCACCAAATATCGTGACACTGATTTTCTTCTTTCAAATGATTTCAAGTATTCTAAATTGCCGAATCGATCTAATATTCTAATATTCTGTTCATTCCTTTTTGGAAGTTAAATATGAAGGTAAATCATTTTCAGAAATGTATTTATCAATTTTGATAGATAAACACAGTTTCAAATATATAATGTAAGGAATGAAAAATAGTTTCTAGTCTTTTTTCCCTCCTGCTCTGTAAATTTTGAAAATCAATTTCTTATTTTGTCGATTTCGTGATTGCAAGGGATTTTAACTGATTTCAAATTTTTCAACTGATTTCAGCAATGAGTAAACCCTCGGGTTCGGTAAACCAAAAATTGGCTCTTATTTTCGGTAATCAAATAGTGTATTGTGCAACTAGTGCGTAAAGAAGCACTTTTTCGCACGAGTTGCACATCGCTGCCAGGCCGGCCACGAGTGCTAGGCGATCACACGAGGCGAAAAAGGCGATACGCCCGTGTTGCACACCTAATCTTTTGCAATACCAAAATTCGCCAATTTGCCAAAATTCGCTTTGAGGGGAGGTTTGAGGGCAAAGTGTTTTTTTTTTGTGTGCGGAGTGCGGAAAAGTCAAGATCGTGTGTAAAGTGAAATTAGAGTGCGTAAAGCGAAGCTTTACGCCCGAGTTTCACTTTACGCACGATTTCTGACTTTTACACACACTGTGCGGAAAATTACCACTTTACGCACGAAAACCGGTACCGAAAAGTGAACTTTTTGGGCAGGTATTGAAAAAAATATAATTTTGAATGAAGATTCCAGCCAAAACGTCAAATCCTGTATACGTATTGATTGAAATTCAGATGGGGGAACAATCCAGTTGAATGCTCCTTGTATTTCAAAATTGTCAAAAATATCCCTTAAGCCTTTCCACGTAGTAACCAGTCGGGCAAGTTTGGTCAAGGATCCTCCTCCTCGTTGCTACGCAACAAAACACTCGAGAGATTTTCGACAATTTCGTAGCACTCGGAACATCACGACTGACTCCATGTACAACTTCAACTTGTCACTTGGCATTAGATCTCCGTAATAGAAATGATCGTCCTCAATCGTCCACGGGGGATTCATACCCTAAATAATAGATCATCAATTTTATCCGTGACCATTATGCGACCCCTGAAACGATCGTGAAACCACGGTCATGATTGCTACATCTAAAATATCCCACCCCTACTTTTTCAAATTGAGGAGTAGATAGAGAGGACCCGACGATCAATGCCTCTCCACTCCATATATATGTGGAACTCCAGCGTATTTTGATGCTCTCCTTTACCCCAACGTTTCCTCAAATCTCTCGGGGTTTATGATGCAGCGTGACTCGTGTGACAATAACCTCCTGACCACTTTTTGAAATTTTCCCCTACCTATTATCTCCGTTTCCCCTTACATTTAATAAATCTGTTACCGGTGTCTGCACCAAAAAAATAGTGCCACTGAATTGATAATTTTTATAGTGCTCAATTCGATAATCTTAATGACTACATACTTTGTAAGAGACCGGTCAAAATTTTTGGCTGAAAATTAACAGACGACTCTCTATAAAATTCTAATTTTATGAAAAATTCCGAAAACCTTAAAAATCCAATTACACCAAATAAGAACACTAAAACAGTCGCCTAAATTCGGAATTTAATTATATCTTTTTTGGAAACTCTTAATAAATAAAAAAAAAGGAAAAAAAATTTGACGGAAAATTAACAGTCAACTCTGCACGAGACTCTCATTTCATAAAAATGTCTGACAACGCTAAAATTCTAATTATATCAAACGGAAACAAAAAAACAGTCGTACAAATTCGGAATGTCAACCCGATGAGACCCCTAAAATATTACTACACATCCAAAAACATTCATATCTCATTCAATAAGATTATTCAGATTGAAATACACCCGAAAGAAAACCCCAATAGGGGGAGTTGCGCAAGGATGGAGTAGACCGAGCGGAGAATGAAAAATGCGAGTATTCAGGAAAAAAAAATCTATTCTAGGTCTCTCGGATTGTCGACTCAATGCATTGCGTTACTTAACGACTGGGCCCTGAGATTGGCCCACGGGGGATATGCATATATATTGCCCTGCAATTGGATTGCCAAGGACATGAGGGGGTGATTTTTTTTCAACGCCCCTCCCGCGAGGATTGCGAGTTATCGCAGGTTGGAGGCCGCACACATGACTTCATGGGGGGCCGCGCAGGGGGAAATGACAGATAAGGGTCTTTAAAATCTCTCTCTCTCTCTCTCCCTCTCTCCCCTCCTCCCTCCATCTTCTCCGAGCAATAACATTACAACCGAAAAAAATTTCAGGTCATGACGTCAGTAGCGCTGTATCACGGATTTTTACGAAAATTGAAGTTGGAGATAGGATTTTTTTTTATGGCGCTCACCCCTCGGGGAGTGCCGAGGTGATAAGATATTTGTAGATCATTATTTTCATGAGACTCTCTGAGTATTATTAAAGGCAGGTTTTATGCTAATTGAAGGGCGAAGGGGGGATCTTTACTTGAACATTCTGCATCCTTTATGTCGTTGAGGGGGTGGAAGGTGGGGGCGGGTGGCAATTCAGGCCGCCATATAAACTGCCAGTTGTTTTCAGAGTCAGCAGAGTCGTGGCCCGGGTGAAGTGGGGGCTCTTAATGGTGGGTACGTTGAAATTTTGTTTGAACAATGTTGTTAAGCACCTAACCGACTATGTACCACCGGCTCTGAGCAGCCAACTCCGTGTTCTCACGATTGATGGACATTTGAGTTTGTTATCATTTCTATAATTGCGGAATTGAAGTTTCAAGGGGAGAAGTTGGGATGGATTTATGCATTCCAATTTAGGCGATTATTGTACTGGTTGGAGCTTGATGATTTTTTATGACTCATGGAAAGTAACATTAATAGTCGGGGGGGTTAGTACGATTGTTGGGTAAATATTGCATTGTATTTGCATATTTTTAGGGGAGAGCTTTGTGGATATTAAATTCAGTTCAGGGGAGAAAAAATTGTTGTACTTTTTATGAGTGTGTTATTATTAATGTGATGAGCGTATTAACTTTTAAGCGGGAGGAGTTTGGAGAGAGTAATTAATTGCATTTGTATGGTGATTTTTTATAGTTAGTGGGAAATAGGATGAGTCTGATGGTCAAAAACGCGATGGAGGAATATCGTTAAACAAAAGTCACCTTAACTACAGAGGAGACGGTCTGATGCAGAAAAAGAAGAATGTATACCTGACGAATCTCAATCTAAATTTCAGAGAATATTTTAGAAATCAGATGATTTGTCACTTGCTCGTAACAATTTACTAACATGCATGGAAATTGTTAAAAATGCGAATTTTTTTTCTCACAACTTCGAACAACATTCTGATTTTATTTTTTCATTCAAAAGTATTGATTTTTCATAACCCGAAAAAAGAAACCCGAGAGCTATGATATTGCAATATATATTTTTTATAGAGACTTAAAAATCCGGAGTTATAGCAATTTTCAAATATTATGATCATCAGATGAATCTAAACTTCAAAGTTTATAGAATTTGTAAGAACTCCAGCGGTTCACCAATAGAAATACGCCCCGAAATTTTATAAAAATTAATTGCTAAAGATTTCAAATTTGTTCTCCCAAAATGTCATAAACGTACTTTTATAAAATAAACAAAATCTGGTCGATTTTTGCAGTCGAGTCGATATTAGCACTACAACTCTATTTTTTAATATAAAAGTATCGATTCTCCATAACCCAAAAAAAATCAGAGAGATGATACTACTAAATATTCTTTTTATAGGGACTTGACAGTCACTACAATTTCCACACCTTTCAAACATTGTAATCATCCTGCACGAAATCAACTGATTCGTTAATAGAAATAACGCCGTAAATTGGACACAAATTCATTGCTAAAATGTGCAAATTTGATTGCCTCAAAATTTCCGGAGTAGATTCGTAAAAATGAGCAAAACCCTAACCTACTTTTTGCATTCAAATTGATATTATCCCTGTGACTCTATTCCTTGATACAAAAGTATTGATTCTCCATAACCCAAAAACAAATCCAGAGAAATGATACTGCCATATATTTTTTTATAGGGACTTGAAAGTCACAACTCACCGATTTTCGTGGCAGGCTACGTCTATCTCCCACTCCCTCACTCTCCCTCCCTCTCTTTCTCTCTCTCTGCTCCTTCAAAGGGTGAAGAGGGGCAGCAGGCGTTGGGTTATATGGCAATGGGGTCGCGCCCCTACTTCCATCGCGACGTAAAAGTGTATTATAGGCTATGAAAGAAACGAGGGGTGACCCAGCTAGTGGGGGCGGGGAGTGGAGGGACCGTTGGTTGTGTAATTTGTCCGCGTTAGGTTGCGTGGAGGATTGAGGAAGGACCGCTGGGTCGGGGGGAACTCTTGCACTGTAGGTACCGGCTCTCCTGACTCGCCTCATATTTTTCTCCCCCTCTTTTGCCCCTTTTTGTCTTCCCGTCTGCGAGAAAGGGAAGGACAAAAACTGCAATCTCACCCCTCCGGGACATTACCAACACCTTCTTCCCCTGTCCCAGTGCCCCTCTTATAATGTCGTAAACTATTTCTACGTTCAAATGTGACACACTGAATTATTCAATTTATAGACGATCTCGATGATTCAAAACGCAATCTCCATTCATTTTCCTACAGGCCAATTCTCATCTTGGAAATGAGTAGAAAAATTAGGATTTCGCTCGTATCTCGACTGCTCTATTTATCGTGAGTTCAAATGATTCACTCATTTTTTTTATGTCAATACTTTTTAACAATTTTTAATTCTAGATTTAACCATTAGAAATTGACAAATTGAGTGAGGGTAATGTTCTGGAGAAGGTACGTTTTTGCAAAATTAGTATTCTCTAAATATCTTGACACTTACTCACAACATTCTATTAAAATATTGAAAAAAACAAATTACAAATCTCAAGATTTTTCAGAAGCAACCTCTCAGTATTCATGAATCTACTAGAGGACAATTGTATTTTTAACATAAATTATCAGCGAATTACAGTTTGAACACTTCTAAATGACAATTTAATTCAATTATTGTATAAAATTAACTATATTGGAGTGAGATTTCAGTTCTCTGCTGCAAGACGTCCATAATTAACGATATTTTACATTTCAATGTTCGAAATGAAGATACTGGTTTCGTTCTGAGACAATATAGAGATAATCTAGCGATCTCCACTTCAAGGTACTGAGTATTCTGAGCATGAATGTTTGATATACCAGGGAAATCTTCTGTAGTGTTTTAAATGAAAAATGCAATTCTCATTTAAGATTGTTTCAATTCCGTGTCAAGACTATTATTATTCAAATAATAAGATCGCTAATAAACCCAACAATTTCACTGACCTTCTGGGTCACAAAATATAACAAAAACAAATGACAAAGGCATTAAAATTATTCATAATCTATTTTTTAATATACCTAAATACGCCAGTCGTGAAATTAATTTTTTAACGAACGTAATCTGATTAATTAACAATGATTCTTGCAAATGAGTGCTTTCAATTATTTTATAAAACTGACGCCGAGATTTTCCCACTCTCAATTAAAAAATACTCCCCCTTATAGAAGAAAAAAATCACCAGAGTAATTAATTAAACCGAATAAATAAAAACAAATTGCAATAGCAGTCTCGTTGAGATTCCGCAGAATCTCAAGGGTACAAAAGGTAGCCCTCGTTACGACCTAGACTGTTTGAAAATTACGTAAGTAACAAGAGATACGCCCGTGGATTACCCGATGAGTATCGTTTCCCTGACTCTCGATGCACGGCTGACTCAACGTCTACCTTTTCCCCTTTTTCCACGATATCATCTGTAAACTGGGCGTTACGTCGACCCATACCCAATTTCCTACTCCAAGGTATTTTCATTCTCTCCCTCACTCTCACCATCTCCCCAACTCACTCCATTCCCTTTCACTCGGCACTGAATCGCTCCCTTCTCCATTCTCTTTCTCGAGAATTGCACAAAACTTTCCTCAACCCGTACCCGCACCTCGTACTCCCGTCGCTGTTTTTTTTTCCCTCTTTATTTTTACAAAAACTTCTCGGCGAATGTCGAAAAGATTTTGCTAGCGCTTTGAGACCCCCAGAGAGGGGGAAACGATGACGTCTCACATCCCGCGTATTCAGCGGAGACCTCAGGAACGTCAAGCGCGTGGCCTTGCGCCTCCCAGAGATTCTCAGCGAGTCTCTCGGGGATGCTTTCACGATTTTCATGGATATATCAACCACCATCGTCACCTCTTCTCCTCTCTATCCATCTTCTTTTTGTAACCACTTCTTTTTCGTGGAGAGTAACAATTTTTCCTCTTTTGTCGGGTTTTTTTTTCTGTGACACCTCCTTCTCGAGAATTCAAAGCGATCTATAAATGTGTAATTTTATTGTGATTGTTTTTTTGGAAGCATTGGTGGAATATGCCGGGATCTTCGGGAATTTTTGGAGAGTCTATTTGTGAGGAGAGTCTGTAGGTGCGTTCTGATAGACAATCGAGGGATGATTTTCGTAAGAGTTACGGATTGAACTTTGGGATATTGAGTTTTTGAATTGTTTAACTGAATTGCATCAGAAAAATTTGAAAAAAATATATTCGATAAGTATAACGTTAATTAATAATATTTGCAGTAACCATTTGATTTTTATATGATTTCTTCATAAATGTTGAATATTAGTTTCTATGAAATTATCAAACTGACACTTATACCATTTTTTTTTTAATAAAATAGAATAGAGGATATTTCAGGCAACAAATTGAGTCTTTTCATGATCTCCAGAAAATTACTATTGTTAAATTTATTTAAAAATTCAAGAGTATTTCTCAATTTTCCCATTTCCGACCTAATAATTTCTCCCAATTTACAACTTCCGCTGATTATCTCCTCAAATTGCGCTTTTTCACAAAATTCCTGGAAATCTCAGTGGACCTATCACTTGACAAAGACTTCGCTTGATTACACCTGGAATTTAAGTAAAAAAATTTGAAGCACTGCAACGAGATGCTGCAAAATTCCGGTAGAAATGTCGTTTGAGAGAAATTTTCCGGATGCCCACAAGGAGAAATCAGCCAGTCACGTGCCGACTTTCTGCCTTTCCTCCCCTCAGTCCAGGCTCACCCCCCAGGGTGTCCCTCGCCCGGTACACAGGAGTGGAAAAAGAACGAGAAGCAGAGGAGACAGGCTAAAACGAAGAAAAGCAAGAATATATAGGTGAGTTGGGTAGGGTGAGGTTGGGCATATCGAGCAAACCTATCCCCCAGTCCAGTGTCGGATCACGGAAACTTCCAGGAAGCCTTCACCACGGGTAATTCATTTTATAAAGGTGTATTAACGCTAACCACGAACCTTCCGTGAGACGGAGTCGTGTCCTTCTAGTTTTTTTTTCTCCTCTATTTTTTTTTCTCTCACCCTAGCAGTGTCTACCACCACTGTTCCTACATCGAACTCAATTAGTGAAATTCTAGGGAGCACTTTTGGTCCCTTCCGGTCTTCCTTCCCTCGGATTATCCAATTCTTTCTGCCATATCCATAAATTCCGATCGTTAATTTAATAGTCCTTGAATTTTTGTTTTATGTGGGAAACAAAAAGGATGATGAGTCGTAAAAATGTGAAGTGGTGGAAGTTGACGGGGGTGAGTTAATTAATTGAGGGTTTAAATTAATTTAAGGACTTTCTAGTGAGGAACATAAGAGATGTGTTATTCGTTGGGAAATTATCGTGCAATCGGCGATGAGAGTGATTATTATTTAGGAGAATTGTCGACATGTGACGATCTTGCTAATTGATAATTCATTAGTAAAAGAATATTGTGTTCATTGCGGTTGAAAAGAAAAATAGGGAATTAATAGATTTATGGATATCAATACATACATCCATTAACTCCCTATTTTTCCCTAATTTTATTGCAATTCGTTGATTATACAACATTAGTCATCTATTTGTTTGAAGCAAATTCTTTTATAGAGTAAAATGGGCACTTACTTGATTGATTTGCATCAAGCAAATATTTACTTTGCTTTATTTGAGTTCTGTGTACTCATTCAAATTTTGTTCAAATACTGTTTATGTATATCTGGAACATTCTAGAAAATATCCACTGAAATATTGATAACCAAAAAGTGGACCAAAAATGTGCAGTTCGCATACATTTTCTCTTAATTTTTGGATCTTAATCAAAAACTTCGTTCGAATTCCAGTAAAATTTAACCACGTTGAACATCGTAATTGTTGGGTTAAGTGAGAAAATACTCTAATCAAAAAGCAATATATACATGGAGAGAAAAATTCAATAAAAATTACCTGTCAGTTCCGTAATCTGCGAGTCAAAACAATATTCCGTAAAAATTACGGAACCATAACGTACTTTTTTATAGAAATTTTCGTAGTATTTTCTGGACTTGTCCTGTAAAAAACCTGTACGGCACTATTGCGTAATTTTTAAGGAATATTGTTTTGGCTAGCAGATTACGGAACTGACACGTAATTTTTATTGAATTTTTCTCTCCGTGTATTGGCTTCGGATGAATTTTATTACGCACGCATCTTTCCCTGGCGAAATCTCTTCCCAGCTGACTAAAATTAAAGAGAGTTTTCACACTCTGGACCCATCTAACAAAGGCCCTTTATTTTTATTTCTCTCCCTTTCTTTCCCATCGATTACTCCTTCAAGGCCTGGAAATATTTTTTCTAAAGTTTACTCGCTTCAAGGAAGCCCCCAAAATAATGTTTTAACATCTCTTGATACAAACTAAACTAGATGGAGTCAATAAATCAATGTTTGGGTTGGTGCAAATATTTCATAACAGTAACAAGTAAACCATTGATTCTGCCTAACGACGGGTAAAGCAAAACCGTAAGAAAGAAAGATTGTCCGCTCCTGACAGACCTAGCAATTGCTGTAAAGAAGGATTTTCCCCGAGTGCATCCCGAGCCTCAAACATTCACCAACTCTTCTCTGAATCCTTTGGCCCCCAAAACGCCAACCTACTTGATACGTCCCAAGAACCCGTGACAATCCCAAAGCGTAATGGGTCGATGTGCCCGTAGGCGTCGTGTCACATGTATAAGCACGTCTCTCAGTTTCACTCGAATCGGTTCCGCCGGTTGCTGACGTCCTCGACTAGCAAATTGACACCCGCCCACTCTCCCCCGAAACGATCGTGAATCTGGCAGGTATAGGGTTGTCAAGCTCATTCGCCACAATCTGTGACATTTCGTCCTACATTTCCGTGTCGACGTACCTCCCATCGTTGTTACTTAAACCAAACTTCCTCTCCTCCTCTCTCACTCAACCTCCATTTGTGTTTATCCGGTTCACTCGTTCGCCAACTGCACTCGGGATACCCAAGCCCTTGAGGGTTTGCTGTGGCACGATCATTTCTGCTCAACCGTGATGGTACATTCAGACCTCCACCCCCTCTACTAGCTCTCGTCGTCTTGGTAACAGCGGGTAGAAAGCGGAAACTTGACGTTTCCTAAATGACATTTTGTACTTTTAATACTTGTACGTGGCCGGTGGAAACAATGGTCTTGAAAATGACTCTAGCTTGATGGTAAAGGTTGAGTATTGCTTGGGCGATGGTAAGGGCACGAGAAGAGGTATACGAGGATGATAGTATCGTTTATTGCACAAGCTATCCACCCACAACGCGTTACCATGCACTCTTAACACTTTCTAGGGTGTTATACACTTGTCCATTACCGTTATTTCGAAGATTACGTTTTCAAATTTCCCGCCCTTCCGGAAGGAATTCCCTACCCTACGTCCTAGACGATCACGTACTTTTGAGATTTCTCTGGACGCCTCCAATGTCATTTCCGGAATGGGGTCATCGTTGGAGCGTGAAAAATATTTTGGATTTCGAGTTTTGAAGTAAATGTTTTGTGCGGGTAATTTTTAAGGGAATCGGCGACATTCGCGAAATTTCATTCGAGTTTTTTGCATGAAAGAAGGGAATTTATATTGCTTTTCACATTATTGTGACATCACATGAAATCATTCCATGGTATTTGAAATTATTCTCGATATAAAATTTAGGGGACATTTTCACTGAAAAAACCCGATATTCCAGATTGGGATTCGAACCCGAAAGTTTTTTTGGGTAGCTCGTGGGAAAAGCATTGTTACGGGAAATGAGTCCTAATTAATTATTAATACTAATAACTAATTAGTTATTAACTAATTAACTTATTATGAAGTTTTAATAATGAGAATTTGATTTCAATCAACGCATTTTTTTAGTCATTTCCGTCAAACAATATCGCACAGGAAAAATAATCGCAATTAAAAATACAATCGTTTCTTGCAGCATGTGATCATAAAGTGCGGACTAAATTAATGGTAAGTTAATGATTATTATCCTCACTTAGGACTTTGAAAAGTACAATAATTGCAAGTGCTGAGGTACTACTATTTTTGCTGTAATTGCTCCGGTAGAATGTGAAATTTATGTTTTCCCATTGAAGTTTCACGGAAATTATTTTTTTCTCACTTTGTACTTTTCCTTGAAGTTTGAATTCTAATTCGAATATTGCAAGTTTGAAGGAGAATATAACCGCTAGGTTTCTCTCGAGGTAGTTCACGAAGTTTTGCATAAGTTTTGCTCTTTTGGGTCTTCGGTAACGGGAGAAGTGGATGGAGCCGTACATTGTTTCCCCTTGTTCGAGATGTTTCTATCGTCGGTTATTTCGATCTCTTCATTTTTCAACATTTACGAAAGGAACTAAATGCCTGCCTCACCGGTGAATACACATGGAATCCGAAATTGTTGCGGAATAAAAGTTTAGTTACCCTCTGGAATATTTCGTTAATCCTCTCCACCCAATCTCCAAGTTTAAACTGAACGGTTTTCAATTTCACAATCTATAGATTGTTATTGAAACTCTCGACAATTGAGGGGGATCGATTGTATTTGCGTGAAAGTTTGCCCCGCATTTAGCGATTGATTTAGGTGAAGCTGTGGTGATTGGTTTATAATTTTTGATTGACATCTGAATACGATAATTTAGTTTCGGTAATCGAGGAATGTTTAATATTACGACATTATTTAAGATTTGGTATAAAATCATCGTTTCTTTTTCTGAGCAAATTCTAGAATTTCATCAAAGAGCTCCAACCCATGAAATTCTCCTCAATCAATCCATTGGTATTTACTACCAACTTGAGCCAGCATTAAATGATCAAACTAATCGACGATAGTAAGAGAGAATGAGTAAAATACGAGGGGACCTGAGCCCTCATCGAGACTCCCTCTCCACCCACTGCCTGACATTTCGATCTCATTTGACATGCCGCGATGATAAATTCCATTCTTCCAGAATCAATTACTAAAAATTAACCGTAAAAGAGACCAGACAACTTTTCACATCTAATAGAGAAACCTCGTGTTTATTTTTACGTAAACCTCTAGTAAAATTACCTGTAACATTCCTTCAGAGCTTCAATCTATCCAATTCTCCCAAATCGAACCGTTTCTCCACTTTTTTTTCTAATCTCCAGCTTTGAATTCCGCGATTACCGCCTTAAAAATCTCAATGTTCTTATTAAAACTCCGGAACTCAAACAAGAACGATCGTATTTACCACTGACTTGAACGAGCATTAAATGATCACGCCAAAGGACGATGGTTCGAGGGAATGAGTAAAATGTCGCGGGTAAACCTCAGCCCTCATTGCGAGTTCCTTTCCACCCATCGTCTTACATTTGGATCTCATTTGACGTGCCGTGAGCGCTGATAAATTCCATTCCCTTAAGTAGTTCGTGCGGGGTGGCGTGTCGCATTTCGTTCGTTTCAAACGTTTCTCCCCCCGTTTTTTTTCTCCCTCCTCCCGTCATGCCCCAGCTTTCCGTTTCACTGCAAAGTACGAAGGGGATTGCAGAGGAAGAGGCGCGGGAGGGGGCGCCGAGGAATGGCACTGGACGAGACGTACACTAGAAGCTCTTTCCTCTCCCTTGACGGCCTTTCCACAGAGAGAGACTTCTGGAGGGATGCTTCACAAAGCGAGTGGGAGAGAGCATCTCTTTTCGTGCCCGCACTACAGTTTTCCCCCCCATCGAACTCTACTCCAACCGCTCGCACACACAATTCTCCTCCCATCCCCTTCCCATCCCCCGTCCTCTGTCCATTTCATCTCCAGTTTTCCTCTGTCATTCTCCCTTGTGCATCGCTCTCTCGTACGTAGCATTACGCTTAGTTTCATCCCAACGGTTTGTCCCTCTGCCCACAAAAACCTGCTTCCTCAAGCAGGAAAATTCCCTTGACCCTCACGTCAAATTGAACTCTCAACTTTTCTTCATTTTTCGTCTAAAACCCCCCCTCACCCCTCAGCTTCCGCCAATTGTTCTTTGTGAAAGTACAACTAGCTGAGGATTTGCTCACTGCTTTTTCCCCCGATTCACTTGCTCTTTTGTCGGTGGGTCAGCTTTTTTGAGGTCTCTTCATTTTATTGAAAAAGTTTAACAATTTCATTGCACGTAGTGAGGCAATATTTGAGTTTGTTCTAGGTTGTAGCGAATTCTAAAAGCCCTGGATTCTTGAAATCATATTTTTTGGATACTGGAATTCAGGATTTGGTATTCGCCAAGAGCCGAATGGAAAACTCTGGATCTACTGGATTTTTTGTATCGTAGATCTGAAAACCCGAAACTTTTATTCTCTGTGTGCACAAAAGCTTGCGGTTTAAGCCATGAGAAGTGCCTTGACCCTCACATTAAATCGAACTCTCAATTTTTCCTCCTTCGCTTAGTATTTGGCCACTGGTGTTTTCCGCAGAGTCATTTGTTCATTTCGGGGGTCAGCTTCCTTGAGGTCTCTTCATTTTATTACAAAAATGAACAATCTCACTGCGGATGGCAATGCCATGTTCCTTTCAATTGTATTTTTTCATTCATCCACTTATTCTTCTTTTTTATATAAACTTATTATGGATTATAGCAGAGTCCGAAAACCCCGGATTCTCAAAATAACATTCTTTTAGGTATTCAACTCCAGAACCTGGCACTCGTCAGATACTGATCAGGCAATGAGGGCTGAGCAGAAAGGCTAGCATATAAAAGTTAATTAAGAAATGTAGATTTAAGTCTCAATTCCAGATCTTATGTTTGAGTAACTTTTCCCTACAATTTCATAATCCTTTTCCAAATCTCGGAATCCCCGGGATTCTCGGTGGCGTAGATCTGGAAACCCGAAACTTTTTTCTCCGTCCACAAAAGCTTGCCTCCTCAACCCTGAAAATTCCCTTGACCCTCGCGTCAAATTGAACTCTCTCAACTTTTCTTCATTTTCCTCTTCGCCCCCTCAACTTCCCCCAACGGCTCTTTCTAAAAGTACAGCTGGTCGATGTTTTTTTTTTTCATCATTTCACTTATTCCTCTGTCTCTGGTTTTTCTGTTTTCGGGTTTTCTTCATTTTATTAAAAAACTTTACTGCAACAATTTTATTCTAGATGGTAATGTAATATTCGAGGTTATCCCGGGGATAACCTCGAGAGTAGGTGAAACAAACACTATGATATAAAATTACTCGCTAGAGATCCTTGCCCGCGCACTGGCCACAGACTCGCCGCGAAACAAAAACCATATATCCCATACTACTTCGTGTGCTCTACCTCTTGTTGAGTACATAGAAGCGGTTTCACGTGTGCGTATATGGTTTCAGTGGGGAAGGAGCACAGTCGAGCGGCTAAAGTCTCTTTGCGATAGTATTATCCGAGACGTGCTGAGGACGGGCGAAAGAAGGGGTGCGATGGAAGTGGAGGGGTTGGGCGGGAGGGGAGGGGTAAGTTTTCAACGAGGGGCATTAGCGGAGTGGACGAGACGGCATCAAATATGAAGATAGCGCTTCGGGGAATTTCTGGTTGAACAAAGTTGGGGAGAATGTGGAGATCCGAGAGCAACACAGTCGGGGGTGGGAGCGGTGCATGGAAGTATAAGACGCCGGGGGAAGGGGGTGGGAATTCTGAGAAGAATCTTTGCGGAATGCCCTGGTGGCACCCTACAATGGCATTCGGGGTAATGGCCATTGGCCTCGTGAGCAGGGGGAGGTAATGTATTCCGATGAGTTTGGGGGAATTAAAAGGGGAGGCTTTGGTAGGGGTTTTTAACTCTTGGTTTCGTCGGGATGTTGCTGGAGAGGGTGTAATTCGCGAAGAAACAAAATAATGGTGGAAAAATAATTTATCGAGCCGGGGATATCGCCTCTTGGAGGTAAATCGCGGGGGATGAATGTTACGCGAAGTTCTTGTGACTTGAAAATTTCATGGTTAGAGAAAGAATTTTTTCAGGGTTAGGGGCTGAGGGGGTTGGGGAATTTCCTTATTGAAGGAGTGTTAAATGGGTTTGAGGGCGATTCTTCATTTTGACGTTTAAAACTGGTCGTTTACTGCGGGAATATTTTTTTTCTAGGGTAGAATTTGAAGACCGTTCAATTGAATTGGATTAAGTATTTAAGAAACCCATAGTTTTATCAACAACATGAAATATGGAGATTATGAAAATCAGTTGTTGTAATTCCTAGAATTTTTATGTTGCCGATTTCAAATTAATTGCCTAACACTTCAATTATAATTAGCGACAAAAATTCAATCAATTCTCAAACCAGAGAAAAAACATTATTTCTCCTCACTGAACAGCAGAATTCTATTAATCTGATTTTTATTTATCTATTTACGATGCTCCAGCTCACTTCAGATATTCTACTTGCGGAAACTTTCATTCGCCGTAGGAAATGAAATAGTCGTGCTGCTGGAAAGCTTGATAAATATAATAATCGGAAGTAAAGTACCCGTGAATCGAAAATTCCGTAGGGGAGGGACGTTGACATTGAAAGTTTCTGAAGTGATTTTCGGACGGTCTTGATAAGTGGGGACAGTCCCTCCGCTCCCTCGGGGATAATGAGTCCTGGCAATTGTTCGAGTGAGCCGAGGCAACCGGTGGAGAAGAGTCAAGGTGGTCGAGAGAAATTGCTGAAGAAAAGGAGAATTGTTGAGGCACTTGGAATGCGTCTTCAATGTCTGAACTTTTCCAAAGTGGAAACTATAATGGTTACCATGGGAGTGGTTTCTGATATACTGCAGTCATCAGGAGATTTAAACGAATCGCTCTGGAGAGCCCAGCAAATTTCTCTCATCTGACCTATTTTCTTAATTGCGTAATTAAATTTTCAGACTGTTAGGCAGTGAATTATACTTTTTTTTCCCAACAAATTCCGAGGGGTTTAAAGAGATTCATGAATATACGTCACATGCGCTATTGTCAGGAGCTTTTTAACATTTCGTTCTCTCATTTTCGCTTGTAGATTGCGGGATTCTTTTTCTCGAGGCGTCGTGACTCAGCTAGTGCTTCGTTTTTTCCCTGTCCAACTCGGGGAACTTCGCTGACAGACGTCGGACACTGGAGATATTGTCGCGGAATTGTTCCGGAATTGTCGCCGACTTTTTGAGATTGAGGTTGTGCGGTGCGACGGGTGGAATGGAAAAAATACGCGAAACATTTCGGCGAATGTCACTTTAAATTATACTGGATATATACGAACCTCAACGAATTATGGTATTAGTGGTCAAATCAGAGACTGATACTCCCCGAAAGTAGACTTAAACTGTAAATGTTGATTTCGATTTACAGTTTATATCAAAGTTTTTTAGTTAAATTAAAATGTAAAAACCTATCAAATGAGAAATTACAGAAAAACACGAATTTTAGTCCAATAATTCCATGAAAATGAACGGAAATCAGAAAAAATCACATAAATTAATTAAATCGCAGCATGGGTTCAAATCGCTAGTACAAAAATATACAACATTAACGTTTATTTATTAAATGTCTATAAAGTCCTCCCCTACATTTTCGACATTTTTCGTTTTTTTTTATTTGAATTTTCATTTGCACGAAACATATGTCTATCTTTTACAATATACAATGTGCTTCATTAAAAATTGAATTATTGCTCTGACCGAAAATTCCTAAATGCTATTTATTTGTTATCAGTGCGCTGCTAGCCACAATCTCTACTTCAATTTCGCATCACTTCCCTTCCTTCGGCCTAATTTTCCCCAATTGATAATATTTGACGAGTAAGTTCCCCATGTTCCCATCGCTCCACATGCAATTCAATAAAAGCCCTCCGAAGTTTAATAATTCACTCAGGCAGCCTACTCGAAATTCCGCATGAACTTGGCTTTTAAACGTAATGCTATCAATTGATGAGTAAATTTGAACAGTTGCAATGAAATTGACTTCCCTCACAGTTTATTCACATCAATATTACCATTTGCGTTAATTTAGTATCGAAATCACTGATCATTAACTGGGTCACTCAATGCATCATTACTCCAATCTAAACACTATGCACTGATTTCGGAACAAAACGTCACGGTAGTTTGTCCACGATTGATGGAATCATTGATGAGGTGAACGTTGGAACTTCCAATTTCATTCCAGTCAATTAATCGTTTTTTTTCCTTTAATGGAAAAAGACCCTTCTCTCCAATTCTGATTAGCCTATTGGAATTATTTTCATCAACTCACGTGCGTCTGGTGGTGGCTACGTCAGTAATTTTGTAAGAATCCTTTCACACGATTAACTTCACTCTTCACGCGAAAAAATGATCACCAGCCCCTCGTCAGGGGCCCATTCAGGCTTGACGTCAGTGAATCCAGAAAATAGAGGGCGAAGAGAAGTAAAATCTATCGATCACATTGGGATAACGCCAGTGGAAATGTTTGCACGAACACAAGATGAATGTGTTGATTGGAGAAGTGGAGATGGAAAGCCGACAATTTGTTGCTTTCATCTCCTTGGTGAATCAAACTCGTGGAGTTTCTTAAATATTGAGGGTAGTCTGGACGGGTTCCTTGAATCGAGTTTATTTATGAATATCGCGTGCAGCGATTGGAGAACGAGATTTCTTATCTAGTCATTCGATTCAATCGACATTTATTTAATGGAGGATTAGGGAGGATGGAGGACAATGAGATGGTGGAGTGAAATCCGATGATAGGAGAAGTGGACATATAGTCGGTCAAATCTACTGGTGAAATTGAATTCTCGTATGGCTTGATCAAGTTCATTCGACTGATAGAATTTCTTCAATACGATTTGACTCGTCCAGAGACCCATTTCCTTATTGTATTACTTTGTTATATCACTTTACGGTTTCATACTGCTCATTTTACCCCCTTTCACTCTATGTAATAACGTAATCTTATTGATGGGGAAATTCTCTATTTATTGGGAATGGAGAATTTTGATAGCTCCTGATATCTGGCATCACCATCTCCTTCATAGAATAATGAACCATCAACATGACCCGAAATTGTAAAAATTTACACGACTGTTGGATTTAAGGGATTAATGGATTAGTCAGATTAATGGATTAATTCCCAGTCTGTTTACAAATGAAAGCTGCTATTGAGATGCTAAAGACCATTCAATCAGAGACGAGAAATCCTATTGAATTCCCAACATCAATATATTAATCCGGGAAATAGAAGTAGACCACAGAAAAAAATTCGCGTTAAACAGAAGATTTGAAAACAGAATTTACCTTTTTGAAATAGTCATCGACGTTTGTTTAAAAATCGTAAATTTTGAAATTAATCGCGTGATATACGTGAAAAATAAGGGAAATTCTGCGATTCATCTCGTAAATTACGTGATGCTGTCTGTATTTTACGTTGTTCCTCTCGCGTAATTTACGGTGAAGGGAAATACGAGATTGAGATCGTAAATGGCAATTTCAATACTGTAAACTATGCTTTTACAAACACAAATTATGAGATTGGTTGTGCAATGTACGCATTAAAAATGATAAATTAGGATGTGTAATGCCTTACATTACAAGACTTTTTTGGTATATCTTTAAATATCTCGGAATCCTGAACGAGATTGAAAACTTTTACCTCTTTTTACAGATCTCATTGCATTATAAAGAAGTTCTTTACAAAAATTGAGACATCTCAAAATTTTGAGCTCTCAAAAAGAAAATTCAAAAAATCACAGAGACTAACCGCGTAATTTACAATGTTCAAAAGTCAAATTATGTTTTCAAATTATCTGTTCCACGATAATATTTGTCTGTGTGAATCATAAAAATTTTTTGCTTCCATCTTCTTGAAGAATTAAACTAGACCAATTTCTTAAATATTGAAGTTAATCTGCATGTTTCATCAATTTGTTTGTGCTGCTTATCTAGTTAATCAATTCAATTGATATCTATTTAACGAGGGATTGCGAGGGGTAGATGACAATGCTAGGTTGAAGTGAAATGCGAGAACAGGAGAAGTGGACAGATAGTCGGTCAAATCTATTGGTGAAATTGGATCTTCCTATGGCCTGACCAAATGAATCCAACTGATACAATTCCTTCAATACGATATGACTCATTCAATATCTAGATTTCTTGTTATCTCATATTCCTCTGTCATGCTCACAGCCACGGCGAGGACAACGAGAACAATGCACAACGAGAAATTGGCCTGAGAGCAAGTCCCCAACAGATTCAAGATACGTCAACAGACCGAGTAAATCCCATTCCCTAAATCATCCAGCAGTTAGTAATAGAAAAAGTCACAATGCCTGGTTGCCTTGACATCCAATCGAAATACCAACTGCTTCGACTTCCCTCGTAATTTATGTGAAAATCGTTTTATTGTCTCGCCCCCTGCATCAGGTGAATCAATCGTCAGAAGGACTCTCCCCCAACTTATACTTTCGCCGTATAATTTCTGATAATATGGAATGTTCTAAAAATGCCCAAACGAGAGAAAAATAATTTTGAAAGCCGCGGTTTATTGTTTAAAAATGATAACGTACAACTGAACTGTTTACATCGAAGCAGAGAATTTATACAGCGATCCACATTTTTATTACGACGCAGGAAACCATTGAAGGGGATTTGCAATTGAAAAGACGTGAATAGTCTCAATAAATCCAACTCCCTCAATCATCTAAAATTCAGTAATAGAAAGTCAAAACGCCTGGTTGCCTCGACATCCAATCAAAATACCAACTGCTTGGATGTTCACCGTAATTTATGTGAAAATTGTTTCATTGTCCCTCCCCCAGTATCAGGTGAACATCGACCATTGAAACGACTATCCCCCCGCCGCCTGATGACATTATCCGTGCCTTTGCACTGCTATACGTCCTTTAGATTTGCCCACATGTGCGGAACGGATTAAACCCTCCCCGAGACGCGAATGAGTGACATATAGTGAAGGGGGTGGTTGCCACGCCTCAGTTTTTCGACGATGCTTTTAGCTACTTTCCACATTTTTCTCTTTTTCTCCTTTCAGCGAAGGAAAAAAAAATTCTGTCGAGGGTTGCTACATCCCCCGGGTAGACTCATCCATTGAAAAATGAAATAGTGAACGGACGGTTATTTATTACATTATTCTGTATATTAAAAACATCCAAAGTATTTTCACTCTTGCCCTCGGGGGCATAATTGGATTTCATGCAAATCCCTGAAAAATTTTCCCCTCCATATTCTTTCGCGAAATTTGATTTACAAAATGATGTGAGAATACAACGTAATAGAGGATGTTATGCCATACCAGGTGTAAGTAATATCCTGAAATAATGACTAACAGGATTCACTTTTATGATTATTCATGGGTAGGTTAACAGAAAGCTACTTTACAAGTTCATAACGCAAGTCGGCTTGCTTGCCTCACAAAAAGCCCAACCCCTTTTGCCATCTCTCATAAGACTCTGTTTCGTAACTGTGGTTCGCACATTTCGGCCAGACGATTTATGATTGTTACCCGGAGCATTAAAGCTCGACAAACGTATGGTTATGCACTGAACTACTTGTTCAGCATGCGTAACTTGACACATGATAACCGCACTACGCTGGCAGAATATTTTTCAACATTCCATGGAGAGGATTTCGATGAATTTATGGTGAGGTGTGTTTATAGGGATGTTCATTGAATAACGGGTTATTGAACGAATTCATACTATTCTATCTTTTTATGGTAGACAGCCGTTATAGCAACTTCCAATTGTTCCTTCGAAATCTGAAGTGAAGTTGGTTTATTTTTGCTTGTATGTTGTAGGAATAGTATATTTTGTAACAAGTG
>JAPYZM010000693.1:0-31853 GCA_030522845.1 Psyttalia concolor
TTTATCCAAATAGTGGGATACGACATGGAAGGGAGAATGACGAGGCAGTGGCGCAATTCTCAAATATCGAGGCATAAAGCCTCGTATTCATCACACGGTGGTGCGTGATTATCATGATTATTTCGTGAGGCTGGCGATTCATTAAGACAACAGGAGAAAAGTGAGGAGGAGGTATGGTAATGAATACAGTGGACTGGGGGGGATGATGGCACGTTCGTGGATCCCAATATACTCGGGTTGTGTTGGCCGATGGCGAGGGAATGCCTGAGAAATGAAGCAAATGAATGATGCGCCGGCAGGTGCGTTCCTTTCCTCTGGCTGTTTAACGACTATACCTCGAGACCGCTCAGGCATTTCTCGTCCCAGGCTCCGGCCCCTGTAGCACCTGTAACTCTCTATTTTCGAAACTCTTTTTGGGATTATGTTCCCAGGTTGTTTCCTACATATTTCAGTAGTTCTTTCTTTTTCTGGAAAAAAAAAATCACTCAAAACTGGGGAACGAATAATTCGTAATTCTACTGTGCTCTGAGAAAAAAATCCAATTTTTCCAATTAAATATCCTTCGAGCAAGGATTTAAAGATCAATTTTCTCATGTGTCAATGGGAGCTGGAAAATTATAATTTCAAAAGAGTTAAAATACTTTTAATTCAACAAAAACACCTGAAAATCCATAGAAAATAATCTACTCTGGATCCCGTAATATTCCACTGGCCCATGTTTACCGAACGTGACCAGTTGTAAGTTTGAAGATCACCCATTCCGATAAATTCCTGGGGAATTGAATATTTGCACGACAGATGTCCACTTTTCAGTGGTCTCTGATGGGTCTTCTGTGGGCTTGCTCCGCCGGGAATGAGGGGGAACGAGATATCAGGAGGAAGAGAGAGAGAGACATGAAGAAGAGCCCTGGGAAAAAAGTGAATACTTCGAGAAAATAGCCAACGGAAATATCCAATACTCCACCATCTGACAATGAAATGGCGATTGGTTCCTTATAAGCCAACAAGCTTCTTCTGTGTCACGTTTTATGGAATACTGGCAATTCTTTACTCAGGTGCTTGTTTACTTCCATTGCCTGGGGTTTAGGAAAATTAATGCAGCTAAAAAAATATATATAAGAGTAGTTCCCGGTTAAATACGAGGCGGGGAAAAATATTTATCATGAAAACATGTATTTTGCGGCATATGAATTTTGGAGGAATACAGAAGGACTGATAACTGATCACTCAAGAAAATCTGGCCAATATTAAGCCGCGTAACAATAGTACAAAGGACTACAGAGTTATTTTACATTTTGTGGTCATGTGCAGTGCAAAATGGAATTTATTATCAAATTGCTCGCCCCTTGCAAAGAAACATGAATAGAATTCTCATATTCAGCACCCTTCTGGCATTCCTCATCTCCCCCAAAGGGAGAAAAAAAAAGAAATTTATATATTGGAAGGCGCGACCTTTCCCACTTGATTCTCTCCTCTTTCACAGGTGTTGTATTCCAAAAAGCGGCACATAGGCGCCAGGACTCAGCGGGTTGTCTGGGGCTTCTCCAACGTGTCTGCAGAAGAAAGAGGATCTCTGCGTTAAAAAAAGGAGGAATCAACATCGAGAGGGAAAAATAAAAATAATCGAGGGAAGAATGGAGAGGAGACGAGAGGACTGGGCCTCGACCTGTTCAGGATCGGATGAACGTCGCTGTTGGGGTTAGCCTCTCGCTGTCTGATCCGAATTTACGTTCTTCCTCTGTTGTCTGACTCTTCTCCCGAAGGTGTGGCGCTGTAGATTCTTTTTTATGTGGATGACGGAACCCGAAATGCCTATGAGAGGGATTAAATCCGAAATTTGACGCCTTTCCCTTGATTTTTCCCTTTTCAATTCAGGATTTTTTATGGATCCCAGTGGAACGAGAATTGAGGCAATAGGACAGGGGACACCAGAAGGATTAACTCTGTGTTATTTTGGGATTTAATTTTTTTTGAAGTATTTTTTGAGAAGGAGAATCGTTTGGGTTCTCCATGTGGCAGCTGAAAGTCAACGGTTCAAAGCCGATCGTTGATACTTAACTAATTGAGGCCTGTCTTTAATCAGACTACCCACTCTATTGAAGGTATCGAAGAAAGGATATAACTACAAACTGGTTTAACACTTGAAGTCATATATTTTCAAAAAAATCAAATCAATCTGTTCAACTACAAAGAACACCAATTTTTAAGGAGGCTTAATTCATGGCCAAAAGTCAGCTTATAGGATCAATCTCAAGCAGCGTTAGAGTGATAGTGTCTCTGCGGCTCCTCTAGATCATGAACTTGTTGTCGTTCATGAAGCCATGGGTCCACTTGTCCTCCATCATCTCCCGCTTCATGTCCATGGTGTCCATCATGCCCTCTTTCACGTACTCGTGCATCATTTTGTCCATGTTCCGCATCATCATCTGCATCTCGGAGCCGTCCTTCATGTGGTAGATGTGCACATCCTTCATGCACATGTTCTTCAAGTCCATCATCCAGGGCATCATTGGCCTGTCGAGTGGGAAACCAAGAGGCTTACCATCCATCATCATCTTTCCGTACATCGGCATGTCGAAGATCTTGACGTGGGCCTCGTCAATTGGAGTGATAACGACGAAGAGTTTGAAGGGCATGCCACCAACACGACCTCTTGGCAGGTACAAGTTCATTGGGAATCCAAAGCATTTGTCCATCTTCGTGAATGGCTCTGTTCCCTCTAGAGCCTTGTGCAATTTGTGCATCATCATGTTACCAGAGCACATGTTCTTGCTGCAGTGCATGCAGTCGGTGCTTCGTCGGGTGATGGTGTTCATTCCAGGTGTCACTAAACAGATGGAGAACATTAGCGTAAGCCTTATTTGTCTACGCAAATCAACGCGAAATCAAGGACTTCATCGATCAGATATTGGTAAAACAGTATGAGAAGAAATACTTACATTCAACGGGGAATTTGTCGAGCAGAACAAAGTCGTACCACTTCTTGTAGACACACATGTAATCCTTCTGCTTGCACATGTCCATAGATGGTCCCAGGAAAATTCTCACCATACCCTTGACGTTCTTGTCACACTTGACGAGCATATTGTAGTTGAATGGTTTGTTCATGAGGCAGGTCTTCCTGGCCTTCATATTCCACTTCATGCCCTCCTTCATCGAGTCAACTGTGAAGGCGTTGTTGATCGAGTAATCGCACTTGTCCATGTATGTCATCATTTTATCAACCTTCATATCCTCAATCATGACACCAGAGAAGTCGAGTTCGTTGCGGGTGTAAGCGGGGAGGTTGCACTTGTATCTCAAGAAGAAGTTTGTGATGATCTTGCACATGCGGTAGAACATTGGATCACGGAGGGCGGCGGTGTAGGTCTGAAGAACGCTTGGGATCATGCAGTTCTTGTGTTTGCACTCATAGTTCACGCCCAGAAGATTTCTGTACAGGACCTCAATGGCACCGTAGAAACGGGGATTGCAGGACTTGGTGTTTCCTTCAATGAGATTACCCAGAATCTCGAGACCCTCGTTGGTGTAGATGTTCATGTGCTTTCCATTCTTGTCCATGATCATTCCAGAGTCGATGGCGTTGAGAATGCGGTGTTCAATGTTCATGATTTCCTGACGGGGAACACCATGGAATATGGAATATATATATATATATATATTGGGCCTTCTTTAAGGCCCGGGTGTACATCTAACCGAACTTTCGGCTGGGGATACACCCGAACCTTAACCACCATAAGGACAACTGGAGAAACCAAGTGCCCAAATAAATATACTTGGCATAATAATTGTTTCCCCTAGTAGAAGGAACTCTTCGCTGTCTCTTACCTTGACATATTTGTATTTGTACATCGGGATATTGCTCCAGAAGTGACGACTTGGGACAGCAACACCATTGGCGTAGACCAGGTTGGAGTGGTAGCTGGGGACAATCATCTTGTTAACATCAAAGTCTTCCATTTCTTTGAGCCCCATGGACATACGCTCCATCTTGTAACGGGCCAGTAATTGTTGGTGGATGTAGTAGTAGAACTGTCCGCGCATTTTGTATTCGGGAAGATCCATGTCCTTCATGGGGAGCCAGAATGGGTAGAAGTTACGGATGTAGTAGTAGTAATTGTTCAGATCAACATCGTGCGTGAAGTACTTCAGCTCGCAGTCCTCGTTTCCGTTGCACATCATCATGTTCGTCATGTTGCTGTGATCAATCACCTGGTAGTCCATTGTGTCCATGCCCATACCCATGGTTGTTTTGATTCCTGCGGAGCAAAATCAAGGGATTTGGTGGAGTCTTCAAGTTTTAGAGATTTTTACGGAAATATTACCAGTCATCATTTTGATTTGACGAGCCTCGTTCATCTGCTTGTTGTCGAAGAAAAGGTGTGGACAAACTTCGTACATTGGCGGGAGCATGATGCCCTTACAGTCGGCTCTACACATGCACGCTGTGGTGAACGCAGTGATGAACATGCCTTTGTTCATGTAGAGTCTACACCAACAAGCGAACTTGTAGAACGTCATGAAGTCCTTGCAATTGTATAGCATTTTGAACAGAACAACGAGCTCCTCGCGGTGTTCCTTGCAGAATACCGAAAAGAGAGCGTCCCGGCGGAGCATTCCCAAACGGAAACGGTAGAGGAACTCCTTGACAATCATCTGCAAGTATTTGACAGTTCAGTGAAACTAAACATTTGGTTCAGAAATATTGCGTTACGATAAATACCAGAATTTTCATGAATTTATAATGAAAACGATTTGTTTTAATCGTATGAAAGCTGTCTAAGATCCCACCTTATCATTGAACATTTCCATGTTGCTCTCGATGTCAAAGGTACGTCCCATCTCGTAGCACTCGCTGCCAACAAGTTTTGCCTGGTCGATGAACATGAAGAGCTCGTAGATCTTCTTCTGCTTATGCAGCAAATCCATATCTGCAGTCTTAGTCTCAGCTACCATGGCCTGGGTGAGGCTGACGGCCGCAATGGCCAGAAGCAGAAATTCTTTCAACATTTCGGACAAGCTATAATTCAGTTGGTGCTCACGGAATCACAACGGAGACGATGATTTCTGAGGTCTCTCGCTGTGCTTATATACCCCGAACATCAGCTATCAACGACTGCTGATTTCTGATGACCTTCCTCAGCAATTAACGAGGTAAGTACGCGCATTTAGATTTTTTTTTTTCGTATCAATCTTTTTGGACGTCAATACGTTCGGATTGTATTATTCCAGTTTGGATTACTGATAATTACCATCGGCACGTCATTTTCGGCGATACCGCGAGGTGAGGGAGGGTATCGTCGTAGGGAAATCAACCAGGCGAAAGCCAGGCGGAGGGAAAAATTCAGTGGAAATTACCGTTCTGTATGTATATGATCCTGTAGTATTGCGGTCGCTCTGGAAAAATTACTGTACCGCTTCAGTAAAATTAGCTGAATTTGTTGGCTCCTTACTGAAAGTTATCTACTTCTCCGCGAAATTTGTTTGCGGAAGGATCCAGCGGAATTGTTAATCACAATCCGATTTGCTGGTAATTCCTAATCAGCTGATCAAGGGAGATTAGGGAAGTACAATTATTGTAAATGTGGGCGGATCGCAAAATGATCATCCGAATGCTATCATAAATAATGAATGGGAAAGGTGATGATAACCCTCGTGTACATCGGAGAGTGAAAAACATTCCGACAGATAATCCATGTTTGTTTTTCGCAAACTGGATAAATAAGTTGAGCAAGTTTGTTGTAATCTTCTGAATGAGATACGGGAGGAGTGAGTTTCGAGCGAAGGGCAATTCGTTCATGACTTTTGGAAGGTCTTCCCTCTGGTAGGATTACCTCCACATTTTAGGGCGCATATAATTAATTACGGCTAATTTTATTGCAGCAAAAATTCATCACAGCTCATTCAATCATAGCGAAAATAAGTAAATCTGCTGTTGAAAAACAATTTCAGAGGGCAGTGATAATGGAATGTATTCAATTTATTTGTTTTTTTGGGGCCCGTAAAAAATTGTCCATTGTGAGCCAATGAAAATACCTTCCACTCTATTACATTATGAGAATGAAATAATTTAGCAGGTATTCCTGAACTTCGCACGGCTGCATCTTCTCACGGTGCCGGCGTTTATCGAGAGAAGAATTCGTGGCAAAAATCGTCGTTTCCTTCCGAATTCCAATGTGTTGAGAGTTATAATCCTAGAGACGCGATTATGCGGCACGGATACATCACGAGATATACAGTGGCCCCCTCGCGTGACCAATAGAGGGATTCCAGCATAAAAGAATCGACGGAGGAGGGAACTGTGAGGAGTAGCAAAAGCCCCTCTTTAACCGATGGGAAACAGTTTTCGGCGGACCTGCTCAGGAATAATTCCCCCAAAATTATGCGACCACGCGCATACGCAGACACTTAGTGGACAGGTTGACCGGACTTCTGAGACGCACCTGAGGAACTGTAGAGACAGGTGAGGGGCAAACGTGTGACATTTGCTTTATAAATTGTCACTTTTCTTTATTCCTCCAGTTTCGGTTGAAAATTTTATTTTGGGAGCTCACTTTTTGGATATTGACTGAATTCAATTTATTATTCATTTGGAATTCATTGAATTGCCGGTCTCCCGGGAGTTCGAGGCGCAAAGTACAAGAGCAAACAGCCCTTTTCGTGTACCTTTCCCACGAAAACTTCTGGCCCACTTTACGAGCCGCCACTGCCGATGCATTGACCGGGGGGGAGGAGAAGGAGGGCATAGACTGCTCTTAAAAAATCGTAGTTGATGACTTTTTATTTGTTTCGGTTGGGGTTCAAGGTACTGCCGAATATTTCTCGTGGGAGACGAGGTGAAAGGCTTCGGAAATTTCTACGAAATGACAGTGGGCCAATTTTCGACGGCAGTAATTTCTGGGGTGTGGTAGAGAAAGATATCGATAGATTATTGGGAATTTGAGCATTTAGAGATAAATACAGATGATTCATTGCAGTGAGGCCAGAGAAATTATAACTCTCGGGATTGTTCGTCAGTGCGAAAAAAAACAATCGAGTCCTACTGATGTATTCAATTCAGAGTAGTATAAATTAATTTTGAGATATTTTCAGGCTTTGGATTTTTTTTTCTTCCAAGGACTTGGCGTTCTTGAAGCCTAGGAAATAATGAGGTGGCTAGATTTCATGGGAAATTATACGGTAAAGCGGGAGATTCAGGAAGGGCCAACTCTCGTCATTAGTCAGAATTGGAGGCTCCACCTGGTCCGTAAAATTGGGAAAACCAGGTTGGAACCTCAACACATGGGCTAATCTTCTCTTTCTTATTTCTAAAAACACCTGGGAAAGACCCAAAAACACCTTCGCCTTCAGTTCAACTCCGGATTACGAAGAAAGATGTTTTCCGGAGGAGACAGGTTCACAGGCAGAATCTCAATGTGGGGGAGCGACAGCTGGTGCCGCGACGTATTTCCCGGTTCTATCGTTGTCAGCGGTGAGGTCTTCTTGAAATTCTCATTTCAAATTCCTACGCATATTAAATTCGTTAATTTCCGCTCTGGCTTCTCAAAGAAAATACACAATTTATGGACCGTCTATTTTCGCCAGTCTTAGGAACCAAATTTTTTTTACTGTAAAAAAAAAATTGTTAAATTGTCCTCAGATCTGAAACAATGATCGATCCGGACGCTCTCCCCCCGCTTCCCTCGTCAATCGAGATCCGGAACCTGGGACATCCTGCCCATTTCGCCGCGCTGATAATCATCGCTAATAACGCTAATACGTAGCTGCATAGGAAAAAAAAGAGCCAGAGGTTTGGGAACCGCGTGAGGAAAAAAAAAATCATAGGATCTCGATTTTTTTGAGGTTGAGCCCGAACTTATGAGGTCAGTAACTCCCGATACTGTCAAATTACTCGCCACTTTATTTTTTTCAAATCCCCCTCTCGCCCTCAGAAAACCCAAGTTCTCACGAGAATAAACTATTCCCTGACTCAACAGGCTTTCAGTTGTTGTAGACACTCGAATCACCGTGTAATCGTGGGTCACGCTGAACCACTTCGCCTTCCTCGAATGAGCTACTAACCCACGTGGCGCCTAAAACCGTGCAAGTAGCCTCTCTACACTCACGGTCATTTTTCTCCACCTTGGACGTTTTTTGGGGATTCAACACGCCCCCTCGATTTGTTCTCACTGACCAGGTTTGTTGAGTTCTCGTGAATTTTGAGGGGGGGGCGAGGGAAACACATGGTTTCTCCGTTTCTTTCAGTTTCATTCTTAAAGTTCAGGTCATTCCCACAGAAAAAATCATCTCTCGGAGCTTAGATTCGGGGGATCTATGTGAAATTGACGTGAGAAAAATCTAGGTAAGTCAGATATTTTTTTTCTAATTTTTTTTATGGAGGAAGTCAATAGAAGGAGCTTCTAGACGGGCTCAATTTTACATGATTACGGGGTGATAATAATTACGTACTTGCGAAATCAGTAGAAATATTATTTTTATACAAATATATTTGGACAAACCAAGAAATTCTTGTCTAAAAATATTTCATTGACGAAATTAAATTCATATTCCAGTGAGATTAATTTCTTTTTCGCTCTAAATTATAAATATTTAGGCCTGGCTAGACCTCCCCGTGACAGAAAAGAAAATTTGCCAGTTCACCTGACAAACTAAATAATTTTCCAAATTTTGACAGTACTTCAAGGGTCAAACGGCGATTGTGTGTACACCTGATCGCCAGATGCTCTCCCCCAATCGTGCGAGTTCCATCGACTGAAGAAGCACAGGTGACGTTCATTAGTCTTTGAGCTCTGCCAACCGGCCCTCGATTGGTAATAACGAAAGAATAATCGATAGTCTCCGCACCCCAGGAAAAATTTCATATGCCATTGTTCCTACAGCACACTCTCCTCGTCCTCCGCCCCCCCCCACCCCCACCCACTGCCATCCTCCACTCTTCTCTACCCTGTTCGTGACGTTCCTGATAACGCAATGGGTGCCATTAGTTCAGCCAGACCGTGTCGGGGTGACACGTGCTGTTTCAATTACCGTCGTCCATAAGGGCTTCCCCTGTACACACAGACTGACGTAGAACTACCCCCTCAACGCCCTTTCCCCATACTTCTCGTTTAAACATCAAATCTCGGCGATTGGAAGAATTTTGAAAACATTATCTAGTCAATTTTTTTTTTCAACAAAATCTGGAATAATTGCGTTACAGATTTATTAATTAATTAATGGAGATACTTCTTCAATCTCCTCTTTTTATTTTACAATTTCATTATTATGATTATTATTATTTTGGTTTGTATAATTTGATGTAGATAATAATTGAGAAGATTTGAATTTAAATTTAATATAATTTAATGTAAATAGGGGAGTAATTTTGTTTTTAAGAAATTAATAGTTGTCAGTTGAACTAGATAAAAAAGCAGAGGTCAAGTTTTATAGTTTATAAAAATGGAGAGTGTTGAACTTTTAGTTGGTAGGGGGTAAACGGAAGGGTGAGGAGGGGGAGGGAGCATGGTCATTGTCAACAGAGCAGGCGGCGACAGCAGCCCTTTGTTTGCCGCTGAACATCGCCACCCCGGCTGACAAATTACTTTGAGGCCTGGTCATCGTGTACGCTGGGCATCATCGCTGAATTCAACGCTCTCTCAAGCTCCCACATACTCAGTATATATCGACGACCGACACATCCGAAACGATGCTTCTGTTTGACAAAGATATTACAACACATCGGCGGATGTTCGCGCCACTATGGTTAAACTGTAGCATTTGAAATTTACGATTGAGCGATTAATTTCAATGAAAATTCATAAATTTTCGAGAAATTTCAGGTGCGCTGAGCGCTCATGGAAGATGGATAGCCGAGAGTCAAACACATGGGCTAATATTTAAATTGATCGTTACGGGAGTTAGAGGATTAACAACAGGCTCATCGTAAATAATTTCTTATTGTTCGATTTTTCGTGAATTTTAATCTAAAAAAAAAACGCTCTCCGATTTATTTTTATAACTCGAGTTAAAAATCGCCCAATTCGCAAAATTCAAATTACGAACTCGTGGAGACAATTTTTATGACATAATACATTTTACCGGCAGATCCAAAATTTACTGGCGACCTTAAAGACAGCTCCTACCGAACTTTTCTCTCCGTGCAATGAACTCTCTCCCTCTGCCAGCTCGTGTCAGTGAATTGTAATCAATTCCCACCATATGCCAATCATCAAATATTTACCCCGAGTCAAGCTCGAGCCGGTCCAAGTGCTTTAGAAAAAAAAAATGTAAATTGATTCGCGTGAATAAATAAACCGTTAAATTATCCAGTAGCGAGGCTCGAAGAATTGTCCCGCGGGCAGAATTCTTGTAAAGAATGAAAATGAACAAAAATGAAGGAATCCGAGTGGGATGGGATGCGGGTTCGGCGGCGCGGTCGAGGGGCGGGTGTATCCCCTGTAATTTAACGTACGACCGAACGAACGTTACGAGAGAGATCGCAATTACTGCCAGTGAATATCGGCAGTGTATACGATCGGGCGACTCGCCAACTATGGCAATTTGACTGGGGGTAATGAAATTTATTAGGACGAGAGGTGAGTGTGTAACGCGACGAGACTAGAGAGATTTGCCGCGAGCCAGCAGGTGCAACGTTGGCCCAACAAAATTGGACAAATTGTCACTTTTTAATTGATTAATTTGTAGATGTGAATGGATTCGACAAGAGAAAAAAAAATGTATAGCAGTTAAAATATTTTTATCTCGTCCACGCGTGGAAGTCCAAAGTTGCAGGGCTATTTTCAGGTGTGTTTAAATGCGCGATTATGGATGATGTCAAAACTCTGGAATTATACATCACAACTGTGGAATAATTTACAGTTACACTCACGGGGGACCTGCTTACAGTCCGCCTATCAGTGCGCCATCTACGAGTATCGTAAGAACGCAGCCCGCATCTGTACTGTCAACTCACGCCTTCGAGTTCAATCATCTGTAATCATCACTGTTTCAGATAATGAACGGAAGAGAGCTTCGACGAATCAATGGATTGATTGATTGATTGATTGATTGAATTTTATTACTATACATTATGTTGTACAAATACATTGTGACACAGTGTCACAAAAGCAGAAATCAGCAAGTACAAAATATAGCGCACAAACATTCAAGTAAGAAAAAGAGGCTATTACTATCTAAAAATTGAAAGTTGGAAATTGAAACAGATGAAAATTGAAAAGGGACTCTTAAAGGCAGAAGAAAAGGGGAGAACGTAAAGGAAAAGAGGGAAGGGAAGAGAGACATGGAACCGTTCGCATCAGTGTCCAAGGTGAGCACGGAGAGCAAGCTTGAGGAAATCAATGGACAATCAATGGACAGTGATATCGAGCGGGAACTCACTGAATCGGCTTTCGATTATCGATTCGTCCTCTGCTATTGTAAAATCATCAAAACAGCGTGAGTTATGCTATTTTATCTTACAAGTCTGAATACATTTTTTTTATTAATCTATTTAATACGGGCAATGACGAACTCGAGCATAATCATCAACAGCATTTGTTGCTTAATATATTTCGATCCGGCCGCCGGGGTCTCCCACAAAAATGATCTCCATCAATAAATACTTTTTCCCCAATTCGATGCAACTTCCATGCGTATCTACCGCCCCCCGAATCGTCTGAAATTCCAACTGTTCCCCACAATTTGAAACAGAACAACCCGAGCCCAACGATATAAATATAACAATATCATACGCATTATCCAGGGGTGCACCGGCGTCGAGTGTCATGCACATACGCCTAACACAGAGGTAGAATTAGCTGATTGGCGTCGACGAGGCCATCTGCCGCTTTGGATTCCCCCTCGGTAGCACGGATTAGGGCCCACCCCCGCATATTATATGCACGCCATTCGCCATGGACAGCTCGTCCACCGCGACACTCCACTTCTCTTATCATCCTTCTCGCTTCCACATCCACTGTGACGTGTTTGCGGCCACTCGGTAGAATCCGGACAGCTGACGCAATCCGACTTATTACCCCCTTGTGACCAGCCACGAGTGGAGTTAACACTTGTTCAGTGTGTGCCCTTTTTAATTATTTCACATTTCGAAATGGGGATGTCTGATATTTTATTTTTTCTTCACGGGGAAACTAGTGAAATTAATCGGGGAGAGTTCAAAGTTGAAGCTGAGTTGGGGGACCATCGGGGGATGACACGCGGGGGTTACCCTCTTTTTTTAACGGACAATTAAAAATTAAAAATTTTATTGCTCGAAATTCGACATCAATTATCTCCAATGACTCCCGAAAAACCTCCGAATGACGTCAAGCAACAATCCTCCCACCACCCCTTTTTATTTATTATCCTATTCTCCATGAATGAACCATTTTTCTTTCTACTTTCTCCTCCCTCCGGTACAAAGGACTCCCATCCGCGTCTGGTTTTCCACAAATAGAGCGCTCGTTAATGCGTCATCGTGCGCGTATTCTTCATTCCACCCCTGAAGAAGACCAAACACAAGCTGAACATCTTTACTCATTCAATTCTATATTTACGTGACAGTCATTCAACCCTGAAGCGATGGAAAGAAAAAAAATGGAAAACATTGACACGTGCCGCAGTGTTTTTACTTCCAAGTGCACGCGCCCCCTAAATCCGCAATGCAAACTGCATTGGGGGAATGACAATTGCAATTATTTATTACAGGGGGGGGGGGGGGATTTTCGATGGGGAGAGTCCCAAAAATTTTTGGGACTGTCTGGAAGACCATGTGGAACGATAGGGGTCGGGGTTTATACCACCCGTAATGGGCAGTGGGGAATGAGGGAGAAGAGGTCAACATGAAAATTCCCGCACGCGTGTCCACCAGATGTCAAAGCCGATGAGGAAATTCCCTGAGGTTGAGACCATTCGGGCCATTCTGGATTACCCTACCCCTCTTAATTTTATTGCTGAGGATTTCGGGGATTTCTGAGTGTCGTTTATACCTGACGGAACAAAAAAAATCTAATCTCATATTTTTCAGTTCACTACCGTTCGCCGAGCACACGTCCCCGATAACATAAAACACCAGAGCTCGCTGATGCACGCCGACGTCCAGAGCCTCACCCGATGCCTCGATATCGGACGTAAAACTTTTCCAATTAGTCAGAAAAGCTGTTTCAGTTGTACCCCAGATGTTTCCCATTCCGCCAAAAACATTGGAATTCTCTCTCCGCGCGATGGTATAAGTACACTATCGCCCAGTCGTGAGTACCAGCATTAGCGGGGAAAACAAAACGAAAGAGTGCAACAACACGTATCGAATTTCCCCTCCAGTAAGACAATCAGCACTTCTGCAGGTAGTAAGTACTATTGATTTTGGTGCCTTAAATATTCAAATATTTTTGTTATTGCTCCGGGGACTTTACTGATCACCTCGGAAGGACTTGGCCTCCCAGAGGGGAGCGGAAACACATGTGCTAGGAGTACAAAGAGCCGTCTGTTTTCGAGGATTTTTTTCCCGGAAAAATAAGGTCCAACATTCACAACTTCCCCAACAAGACAACAGAGATGTCTTTCATGCGTTGAGAGACTAGAAAATTTTATTTCAGTTCTCGGTTGGGATTTTTTACGCGATATTTTCCAGGGAATTTTAGAATTTTATGCAGATGTGGGAGAGTGAATGGGTTTTATTTGACGTTAACGCCTTTTTTTTTGTTTACGTAGGCTTGTAATTAATAAATTATGACCTCATGGGGAGGGATGAGCCTGGGGAGGATCAAGTAATTAGCGAATTGTCGCGAAATGAGAATTAGATAAATGTGGCTTTCATCCCTTGAAGATTTTGGATATTTAATAACTATGGAGATGAACCAGAACATAAATTAGTCATTACATTTTTGTCTTCGGTACTGCTGAGGGCTGAGAGGACTATTGAAGTGTCCCTCGTCGCCCGGTCCTCTCGGCACTCGAGCTCTCCGCAAATTGCCAGTCTAGACGCACAATCGCGACACTCGACTCTCAAAAAAGCACTAGTCGGGAGAGAGTGGAGTGAAATCTAACGTCTTCATTTGAAAATAATTCGGGATCGGTCGAGTGAAAGTTAATGAGTTTTATTTCAATCTGAAAAAACGATCATTCAATTTCACTCCGACGATCCTGAGTTATTGATCATTGGAATCGTTCCATTTTACCCCAGTCGCCCCCACTTCAATGACTTTTCTTTTTTCTTTCTCGTTATTATCGATGCGAAGAGTTCTCACTCTGTACACCTGTTGTGAGCTCCACCTCTCGAGGGACTCGGGTGGAGGTGATTGAGATAAAACGAGGAGTGGAATGCAAGAGAGTCTAGACAGAGAATTTGCGCAGGAGAAAAGCTCTCAATGTATTTTCACTGAAACACATTCACTGGTAAAATCGACAGACGATTGAGATGTACTTGACGGCAGTCAGTGGTGCATTGAGGGAAAAAATATCATTTCGCCAATCGTAAGTGTTTTGGAAAATTTTGAAAGCCAAATCTTTTGCATAAATTTTTATACTTTTGGCCTGGGAAATATTTGACTGGGAAAATTTCATATTTTCTTCTCAGTCTAAAATTTCTGCCTCTCATTCATGAAAGTCTGAGTGAAGTGTAACACTTTTTGTCTTTAAATAGAAACGCTTGGGAGGAGAGAAAGAAGGAGGAATTGACAAACCCACGCTTCCCTATCTGTCGTAATTCGTAACACGCGTGTGCCAAGTATAGATGTAAATCACCGGGTGATGGAGATCCGGTGGCTTGTCGGCGGGGTTAATTATCGGTTAGATGTGGAGACAGACTGGAATTTTTATTATTAGTCCTTAGGAAAAATTTTCATTCACGCTTAATGAATGAAATTTTATTTTCGGAATTGGTGGGAATTTAACAAGAAAATATTACAGATTTTTGCCAAAGAAAATTACGTATTTTTCCCAAATAAATTACATGAGTTCTAGACTCTTAGACGTTCCCACCAAATATTCTGGAACCAACCAGATGTCACAAATTTAGCCCCCAAATTAATCCTCCCTTAATTTAAATTGGCAAAATTATATTTCCCATACTGCCTTGGGCCGCCGTCCAGTCGGTACTTGTCAGTTTAAATTCATTTCGTCGGAAGAAATAATGGAAAATTCTGATACAAACGATTTCAATTTTTCCACTGGACAGGAGAACAATAAATTAATTTGGTTTGTTTTTATTTCGAATGCCTACGAATTCCCAGAAATACATTAAAATTCCCAAGTGTCCCATCTCCGTTCCTTCAATCTCACCGGAGATAATAAGAATTTCAAGCTACCCCAGAAAACCCAGAAGATGAATAAAAACAGGAGCCCTAACGAACCCACCGCTCATATCTAGATCTCTCAATTATTCTAATCTCGATCGTCCCTTCCCTCTTGAAAATAGCTCCACCTCTGAGCTGTGGTTACCGTTGATTTACGTACGCCTCCTCGAGGAATTTGGTGGGAGTTGAAATGGGTCGGAGTAACACTTCGAGGTCTGCTATCTAAGTACGTCTAAGTGTCGTCAAGGAGTGGTAGAAAAAATCGTCAAGTGAAACTGAGGGTGTTTTAAGTCTGATTGCCCTTGGCTTTTGGGGAAAATTTGGGTTCTCTCAAATATCTGAAAGGGTAAGAGCCCCCCAGTACCGATCCTAAGAATTACTGAAGAATATTTAATGGGGAAAATTAGATTCTTTAAATCAGAGTAAGTTTATCAATTCTTTTTAACTGCCATTCGTCTACAGCTCCTTCAGGACAAAAATCCACAATCTGGTGGAGGGAATCGCGAATCGGAACAGCACTTTACGGAGCCTAGTAACATAAGGATTAAGATAATTGTGGCAATTAAATTACCACCGGTGGTGATTACATTATCCTCTATCCTCGAGGGATTAGAATTGTTCCGAGAATTCCGCCCGTCAGTGGGTTAAGGAGTAAATGAAAAATTCCCTCGGGTTATTCAGAATAAAAAAAAACCTCTGACCTTCCCTCTCGATACACCACCGAGACTCTGGTGTTTTTATCCTCGACGAGGCTGGAATTACGTCGATTGCATTGATAATTCTAAATGAATACCATACTTGGTACGACGTTACATTATGCCTGTCAGATTTGGATCAAGGGAAATAGTTATCGACAAACGTCCTTGCCGCGGGTACATGTGTTGCTCCCATTGCAAATTTATTTTTTTTACATATTTTTGTAATAAAATGAGAATATGCTGGAGCCATTATTCCAAAAGTTCCAGTCGAAATCCTGGGGTTCCTAAGGCTTCTATTTCTTGCAAAAAAAAAATTCTTTAAAGTGACGAGTTTTTTTAACTCTCGAAAAATACATTTTAAAATTAATTTTTTTTGTTATTGTGATTGGTTAACGATGAGCATCGAGTATATCCGATTACTACCGAAGTTGGACTCAGTCGTGGGACAGTGCCTGATGCATGATTTTTTTTTTTATTTAAAGCAACTCAAACCAATAGGTTTATTGTGCTAATGGAAAGTACATTAGTGATGGATTAGGTACAGTGAATAATAATTACATTTGGTATAAACAGAGTGGTACAATAAATAGGATTTTTCTTTTCGATTAGATGTCGATTTTGCATTTGGTGACAAAATCATTAATTATTTTGATCAGAGGAAAATCAGCCAGCGTAAGAAAAATCTGGCATGATAAGGTGAAAAGCACCCGTTTGCTCGTAATTTATTTGTCATAGCTAGTCTCTCTGTAGTGTATAGCGGGAATTGCCAAAGCGTGTGATCGAGATCACCGACGGGATGATTACATTTGCACTTTGGAGACTCAACGAGGCCTAGTCTCGCGAGTGAGGCAGGTAAGCTGTGGTGGTTTGATGCATGATTTAGCGGGTTTTGTGTTGTTTCCCACTTTTCCACGACATTCCAAAATAATATTCCTGTCTTTGCAATGATTACTGTGATACCCTCCTTCTCCAATAACATTGGTTGTCATTTTTAACGAAGTCTGGGGAGAACCGGCTTATTCAAGTTGTGATAATATAATATAGACTTTTTCCTAAGCCGATAAAAAAATTTTACTAGGCGATTTTACTTAGGATTTTATCTGTGAGGCAGCACAGTAATTTTTTATCGGAATTACACTATAAAAATTCACAAATTTTTCTCTCCGTGCAGAACTACCGCAGTTGTTCCCTGCAGAAAAAAAATATCCCTCGAAAAAAAATAGTGTCCCGTGGGCTGTAGGACTCAACCGAAGGAATTGCCCCAGATTTTTCCAATCCGTGGGAAAATTCTCGGGTTCAAGTACCAGCAATTAACGACGCCACTCAATAGCCTCTTTAATCCGGATTTTCCCACTGGCTAAAGCCCCGAGGAATTATTCAGTATTTACAAGGAAGTCTGCAACATTTTCCCCAGTTGTAAAAGTGTCGCATGTGGTTGACACGAGGTCCGCACTCGACACCAGCCAAAACTCGCCTCCCCATACTCCCCCGCGTCACCACCTCTGGCGATGTAACGCAGTATATAGATTTTGAAGAGGTGGTCGCAGATGTTGCCCATACGTCTTATGACCGGACCCAAAAGTGGGGAAAGTACAATTGAACGCGAAGAGGTCTCTGTGTTGGTCATAAACGCCCGAAACAATAGATACCCCACCTCCCACTCTCTCTCTCTCTCTCTCCCGCTTTGACTGCCCATTCTCAAGTACATTTCAGTGGTCTCGCACATATAAATTTTCGTGAGTGTCTTGCCTTCTTATGGCACACACGTGAGCTCGGAATAATCTGTCTGGGGTGTGTTGCCCACTGTTTTATTTTTATTGGACACTTCCTGGTTCGGGAGGCTCGCAAAATTTATTGTTTTTTAGAGAATTCTTTTTTTTTTTCGTAGTCCTTCTTGAATGGAGGTCTCGTGAAGGCAGTATTTTTGCTGTGAGGGGTATTTATTTGTAATATTTTGAACTGTTATTTGAGAGAGGAGCCCAGGTAATAAAAAGTTCCCATGCTCTGTCACTGGTTTTACCGATTCGAAATTTGTAGTTGGAAAATTGTTATTTATTTTTCGTCCGCCTACTTACGCCGCGAAAATAGTCCGCACGTGTTTTCTATTAATCCAGACAATAATTAGGCCCTTTAACCCATTTTACAATACTAGAAATTGGATTAATTTTAGATCGCTGGAGGAAGTAATCGCAGTAATGCCGCAACTCCCGGAAAACGTCGATACCTCGTCTCGATTGGTTGGCGATGTAGTTGGAGGGAAATAATCAGCGGAATCGCGTTTAAAAGATCTGTCCACCCCATCTCTTCTCATTACGACCCCTCCCCCAGCCGATTGGGAAATTCCCTCGCCCCCTCCGTCGCGTCGCAAACCTCAAAACCCCAGAATAAAAAACAACAAGCGAAGCCGAGACACCAAAGCATACTCTCCCCCTTAAAACTCCTTTCCCCCCCTTTCGCCCAAATGGTCACGGTTTCCATCCGAGGCGTCGTACCTCCTCTCCCCCCATTCCAACACATCCCAAAATCGTCTCGCATGTGGGTGGGCAGAAAAAGCAAGACTAAAAGAAGCAAAAGGAGGGAGAGAAAAAGACAAGAGGGAACTGGCGCCGTTCTGTCGCCCCTCCGACAATGCTCGTACTCTCGTCGTCCCTCCCATTTCCACTGGCTCTTGCTGTCGGTGTAACTGAGACAGAGACACTCCGCTAGGTCCAACAAATGCCAGTCCGAGGTGAGACAGAAAAGAGATGAAATGAAATCGTGTTGTGCTCAACACAGCCACTCAACGGATTTTGACTCTCGAGTTCTTGTGTCTCGCTCGCTCTCACTCTTTCTCTCCCTCTCTGTCTCTCTCTGCGGACTCCTAGAGTCTTGCCTTTGGCGGGGCGAGAGGGTGAGGGGGGTGGACACCCTCGATGGGACCTGGCTATTCCCCAAAGTACACAGACACGAACACAACCCACAGACCCAGTGAATCGTGCCTCAAGTTGCTTCTGCCCTACGCCCCCCACCGCCGAGACAGCTTTTACCCCCACCCCCGCCTGAACGAGCGCTTGCACGAGGCGACTTCGCGGAGTCTCTTGCTCGCCGAGGATCAGTTGTCTGCGGTGCGCCAATGAGAACGCATCTGTGAGATCTTTTTGGGTGGAGTTGGGACTGACGAGGATTTTGGAGATTTTTGGAGTTTGTGGATTGAGGATTTTTTTCGAGTGCAATTCACTTTCTTTTGGAAGGCCACTCTGGAGGAGGACGCCAGTGAGGAACAGAAGGATTAACGAGGACTTGTGTACAGTTTTTTTTGTGGTTTTTGGAGGGGTATCTTGAGTTTATGGAGTTAGTGGATTTTTTTGTTGTTGGAGTGAGTGAAATCTGAGGGTTGAGGTTGTTTTGTGGGGGTTGACGTGACGAGTGCTTTGGATTTTCATGCAATGAGTCGCCACGTGGTTGAGACTAGCTGCGAGTTCTCGGCGTTTATGAAAGGTAATTTATGAATGAAAATTTTGGCTGGGGGCTGAGGGGGTTTAGAGGGCGAGTAGGGGATTTTGGTGGAGCGTCTGAGGTCGGTTTGTTTTTGAGGAATATCTCAGGATCGAAGGCAGATAGACATTTTTTCGACTAGGCCTCTTCTGTTCAGATCATTGAGAGCTACCAAAATGCTTCTTATGATTTTTTCACTAGCTTCCACCGATTCGGAGATATTCCTCGAAACAGCTGATTGTGAATTGACTGCATAAATATTTAAGTTTCTTTTTTGGAATGCGGCGATTTTGAGCGGAAATATTTATATCATTTCTGAAATTGCTTTCAGTGATAAAAAGCCACTTGCGGAACAGGTTTTCGCTACTTCGGCTCTTGAATACTCGGCTGAACTCTCGCGTTTTCAAAATTAATTCTCATCCCAAAAATCCACGAATTTTCATGAAAAATTAATGAACACCCTCTCGTCATCACTTTTCAATTAATAACTCGGAAACGAAACGGCTGGCAAGGTTACCCCCTGAGATCTTGTTTGTAGAGCAAATCCAGAGCTACAAATAAGATCTTTACACAAATTTCCCTATCACCCTCACCTTCCGAGCTATCCTTCGAAAACTCCTCGAAGATTTCAGTTCCAATAGTTTTATCGTTTCGCCACGGATTTCCGAAGGCAAAAAAAAAATTGAGTCGCTGTATTTTTTTCTCAATGAAACCGGCGCCAGTCGGTAATTTCCCCCGATGCTTACCTCAGCCATTCAAATATGGCAAAGCCCCCGGAGGACCAATAATTCAATGACTGCGATTGATAACTCTCAATAACAAAAAAAAAAAATTGCAGAATTAACGAGAGGAGAATGAAACAGAATGCAGGCCAACACGAGGGAATGATAATTATTGTTACAAGAGGCGCCAGTCGGTCGGGACTTTGGAATTTCTTACATGTATTTGTGTTATATGTATGCAGTAAAACCGTCGAATCGAAGGTAGAGAGGAAAAGGCGATCGGGAATAAACAGTGAGGCCAGTGTTGGGTTCTCTCATTGAATAAGGATGGAGGAGGCTAAATGGCGCCAGCGTGGGTCGCAGTCCCAGACGGTTATAACGCGCGGGAGAGAAGACGCGAGTCTCAGCAAAAGCCCAACACAGACGACCCTTTGACATCCAAGTCATGTTATTTTATCATTTTTTCCCCCCTCCCTGTTTACGCCGCGAAAAATGGAAAAACGCGCGTTTTCCATTCCGCTGAAAAAAAAAAAATTCGCGATAAAGAAGCCTATCTTCGCATTTTAACATGATTGATTGGCAATGATCTATCACTCAAGACAATAATTAGGATCTTTAAACTCTTTAAGCTCTCACAACTCGTGAATTAAAAATTTTTCAAATTAAATAAACTTATATGCCTTTTTTTGGACGACAAAATAACAAAATTACCGAGCTCTTATTACTTGGCGAATTTAAGGCGTCACCACGAACTTTGAATGCATTCCCCGCGGGTGTAAGCGATATCCCATTGTGAGCCTGTTCAGGCTGGAATAGTGGCCCCATCTCAACTCCGGGATATTCCCGAAGGCGTCCCCAAGTGTTGTAAACGCCCACCTGTGGTCCCTCTACTTTATTTATTTTGCCCGCACAATCCACCTGGGATCTGAGTCACTGTCCGCATTATGTGTAATCCATTCAAATTTAATCGTAATGAACTGTTTTTTTTTCCACTCTCGAGGCAAAAGTCAATTCGATTAGTTTAAAACATTTTTAAAAAAATTGTTTTCTTGCAATCGTTACTCAATTTGCTTTCAAAATTGTCGTTGATGAGTCGCCGATTGGGGCCACCGATAGGGGGAAGAAAATCAACACTCGCAACAGGTTGAAAGCTCACCCCTGAGGCTTTATTACTCACCGTAACTTCCGCAGGTGATTATCTACCCCTGAAATCTAGCCGAGTGAACGGATGGTCTTCAGCGACAGATAAGCACCTGTCGCATCGAGTGTAAACTTGTTATTTCATATGGTAATTTGTTGGAATCGATTTGTTAAGGAGCCCAGGCTATTAATTACGGGAGATTAGGCGGTTCTTTCCTTGAAATACATTTCACATTCCAATACTTAATTTTCTCATCGATTGGATTGCGAAATGTCAAGTCATTTTGAAGTACTAAATGTTCAAAAAAAATCCTCCAGTGTTACAGTTTTTTTTTTAATGTAATTTTGTTGTCATCCAATCATTAAATTATTTTCCTCATTTCTTGGGTCAGTTAAATCTGATAACTCCAGTGACTTCTGCCAATCTGGCGGCTCCACGAGGATACCTCGTGACGGGAATTTTGTATCACATTTGTAGAATTTTTAGTTAATTTTTTAGATTTAAGTTGGAATATAATCTGTTGTTATCGATAATTTATCCCGCGTATGAGTAAAAGCGTAATTCATGTTTACTGCCTCAGTTTATGGATTATTACGCGTCGATATCAGTGAGTCAATAGGATACTCATCCGGAGGTTATTTTCAAGGCAGCTCAGGATATTGTTCGGTGTGTATATGAATTTTTAAGTAATCGGGGGGGAATTATTTCAATTAGACCTTAACGTTAGTGTAGTGAGATACAATGTACGCAAATGGGGTTAACACTTCCTGGTTTCGGGTTATTTACATTGAATCAGGGGTATTCAAATTTTAAACTTCTTGAACTGGAATAATTCGCGGTCACTCGCGATTGGCGAAGGGATTATCATTTTTAGCTTTTTCTTTTTGCCAATTGATCAGTTGAGGGATCTTCAATCAGATCTTCACGATTTATATTCATTATTTCAAATGTTTTTAACGTGAATAAAAAATTGGGAGAACTCGTCGAATTTTTCTAGACAGTTTTTTAAAAAGAAATGCAGAATTCTTTCCTCGACTAAATATGCAAACGATTTGAAACTTATTCTTTTGAGACTCAAAAAGCCCATTCAGAGACACGATTTTTTTTCCCCCCCTTTTTCATTCCCGGGGCGTGCAGTTTAACTTTTAACAAAGTCAATAAAAGAATTTAATAACGCAAAAAAATATAAAATCTGTGTATCACGTAGGTGTCTCGTCTCATCTTTGGCACAGCTGGTGACCGTCTCACTTTTATACTCGTTCGCCCACTCGCCTCTCCACGTTACACACATCTCCGCATATAAAAAGATGATTCCACAGCACGTGCTTACCAACGAATACCCATCGGCGTTGTCTCTCCTGTCGTCTTAAAAAGAAAAAAATAACATATACCATCTGGCCAGCGCCGATTCTATCCGCATTATTTTTACGTGTCTCCGGACACAGGTGTTCACTTCCGCTTTTGAATATGCATTTTTTTTCATAATTTAAATTTTTACTTTTTCTTTTTATTCTAAATTATATATCGGCCCCGGCCAAATCCGGTTGATCTCTCGACCCAGCACTTTTGGGGGAACTGTTGCGTAGGAATCACTAAAAATCGCCAGATAAAAATTATTAGAGGAAAAAAATGGGATACATTTTTTTTATTGAACAGTTTTTTTTTTAAAGAGCTGATTTAATTATTGGGCTTAATACGGTAGGAGGCCCAGTCGCGAGAGAAGAGGTTGGAGACGAATGATTTTTATTCACCGCAATCAATTGGCAGATAATTTTTTTTTCCTCATCCGGTGAGATAAACTCAATTGCCTCTGCATCGATGCCCCTCGGTTTGTACAGATGTCCCGTAGGTTATTTTCGATCATCCTCTCCCGCCCCCTTCGATCATTCTCAAACGTACGTACACTCAACTCACTCGTGTTTACACAACCGCCTCCGATGTGAGATTTTCGTGGCTACCACACGTGTTTGGCGGATTGCCCCGTTTGCTATAAAAATCGGGATCAATTGTTATGCATTAATATCTGGTTTATCAAATTGTCAATAATGGAATTAAACAGATAGAGTGGAGAGATTTGAAAATACTTCAGAGGATTATTATTGAGAGTCGAGCCAATTTTATTTACGAAAAACTCGATTTTTTTTTCTTAATTAATTTTAATTCATGTGCACCGAAATAATTAGAGTCAGCGAAAAATAAGCGATTGATTGGATTAATTAATTTTGTAATGAGTGATTTTTCAAGGTGATGGATTACATGAAGTCATCAAATTGTGAAATCCCTCTTGAAAAATCTTATGATAAGATACTTGACCTGGGTGACGAGGATTTCGCTGCAATAAACTCGGGGATTGCTGGTGCATGTCAATAACACGAGCCACGAGTTTGATCTTTCACCGATCGACTGCATCTTCTGAATGAAAGATAAAATCCCTCCATATGTCTATCGTGTTATTTTATTTTTTATTATCGTCGCTTTTACGAGAACCTCGTGGCCTCGAGTCGAGTCAGTGTTGATGCGCAACTGAGGAGCTCGATGTTTACGAATGGTGAGGATCGATCTGCCTTATTGGTGGCGCCTGTCGGTGACCCCCTAGACCCCGATACCGATCACGTTTCTGCGGGCATGTCGGATGTTGAGCGCCAGTGAGATATTGCACTACTAAGATCGTTGCACTCGATTTTGGTACCCAAAAAAAAATTATTCATCATCAATGGCCCGGTAAATTACACGGAGCGAATTTTTTCTAGTCAAAATTACCAGTTCGGGAGTGAGGAGCAGCAATTCTGGCTCTCAAAGTCGCGACTTCAGTCGAATTTTTTAGTCCAAAAAAATTTGCAGTAAACAATGGTTTTTATTAAACGCAAAAGTTCAGTAATGGGCCGAAACAGATGTCCGATATATTCACACATCCGCACCAGTTATCTTCCCACATGGCGCGATAAAGCTCAGGGTTGCCAGGTGTTTCATTTCTGTTATCATTTTTCTTATTATTAGCCCGAGTTTTTCGCGACTCTCGCCAACTCTAGATGCTCCAAATGGAGACCAGGTGTGAATCTCTCGCGACGTGTCCTCATCTCGGATTTCATTGCCCGCGAAATCCGCTTTTATCCTAAAAAAAAATCTATAATCAATGGGTTGTGGAAGAAATTGAATTTCGCTAGCCAAAAAATTTTCCATGCGAAAATCCCTGGCATCCGGTGGTCTAAAAAAATTCATTGAGCATGAGATTTTTTTTCTCAGAGTGACACGATATTTGGCTTCACACTTTTTTTTTAATGTTTTTTTTTTCGACGCTAATTAATTAGTGTGCGTGACGAAAATCATCGCACCAGAGTCCACGGTCTCACGCTCACTTCACTCAAGTGATATTTACCGTATGATAAGGAAAAAGTTGAACCAACAAAATATAACAAGACCAGTTCTCTCCGGCGATCTACAACTCTGGTAAAATCAAGTATTTTATTCGCACGAGTGTTATCTGCAATGTACATACGACGCATAATTAATGTGAGAAACGCAATCGAGATTAGTTACCGTGGGATTTTCAATCGATACATAATTACTAATTGTAAACAATCTGCTGGATCTCTCGAGAATTTGTTACTTAACACTTCGAATATAATCTTTCCTCCCGGATTTCCGAGTTAAAAAATTTTTTTAAATCACGAATCCCCTGGAGATGACTTTATTCTAATAAATAAAAAAACATGTGGATGTGCTAGAAAAAAAAATCGGCTTCGAATCGGCTTCGCTCGCCAATTGTAAATTCTCTGCGCCTTAATTCATCAAAAAATCTCTTTAAAAAATGGATAATTTTTCTTTCTTACTCAGGTTTTATCTCTAGACATTCCCCCAACATATTTCGAAATTACATTTTTCTATCAAAATTCCTCCCCCCCAAAAATCAAACACTCGGCTCGCCATAAAATCGGCAAATTGCAATAATTTTATCGGTCTTCATGCGATAACGATTTCTAGGCTCTCAGTGCGGAAAACTTCGGTATCGCCCTCCGCAACTCGAGTAAAAACACTAAAAATAGATGAAAAAACGAGAGAGAGGATAAAAAAAACCTCGCGAGTCTCGGATTAGCAACCGGCGCCAGCGCCATGTGGCTCGTCTCAGTTGTTAACTGCAGTAGCAGCTAAGGGGGATGAGAAAAATGTTCGAATGAGACGGGCAAAAGAGGAATAAGGAATGAGTATTCAGAGTGGAAAATAAACGATACGAGTGAGTAGGGGGGGAAAGGAGGGGGGGCAATCTGTAATCGAGAAACCTGAAACGGCTGCGACAACGCCATATACGTACACTACCGTCGCTGGATCGGAGCGATAAATTATTGTTGCGACTATCGATCAGACGTTACGTTGGCCGGTTTACCCTTCCGAGAGCCAATTATTTATCGTTAAAACATTGGGTCAAACATTGAAAAATTTCACCGGCAGAAATCCATGGTTACTTTATAATTGGTAAATCGATAATTCACGCGACTAATCACCATAACTCATTACAAATCAGCGACTGCTTCGCCGAGGAAGAAGAAAAAAAAAACGATTGTCTATTGGAAAAAAATGATTTTGTTAGAGAGTTGAAATAATTTACACGAAATTTTCATTCTGTCAAAATAATTCAACCAGCCGACATCAGTATTGCTATTGTTGAGAGAATAATTTCAAATTGACCAGTGTTGTTTGAGACTAGTTGAATAATAAATCACAACCGAACCTGGGCAATGGCCAGCTGGTGGCAGCTGGATGACGAGGCTCTAGAGATGCGTCACTTGAGTTACAGACGAGTAATGTTGGAATGAGCATTAAAAGCGGATTCATGCGGTTTGAACAATAAAAACTGGCCAACTATTAAATGAATAGAAAAAAAAATAACCATTAGAGCCATGAAAACATCGCCAATCACTTGGTACAAGTACGCGGGCCATTAATATCCGTCGTTAATTAACGTACGATGATTGTCTTCTCTTGATTAACATGTCAACCTGCCAGCCACTCTTCACCGAACTTATCGCGTTCAACCAGAGCTAACTAATTTAAGCCAACCAACATCTAAAAACCTTGATGACTAATCATCTCGTTCCCCCCCCCCTTTTCTGATTGCAGCAGGTGTAATGGCAGGCGCTGAGCGCGACGCAGGTTTCTGTAGCGGTGGTGATGAGGATGATATGTCGGGTCTTCACTCGCCAAGTGCCTCTGAGGACAGCGTTGAGGTCCAGATCTCGCCGATTTCGCTGAGGAACAAGCGAAAATTGGCGGAGCCACGCAAACTCCAGGAGCAGTCAACAGCACCACTGAAGAAGCGTCGTTTCGATCTGATCCAGGAGTCGTCGTCGGTTGTGGACGAGGAGTCAAGGCCCCCCAACACGCCCTCCCCGTCGCCCTTCCGTCCATGGAGCAGTCCGACGAAGCCGACGGAGTCGAAAAGTCAAGTGTCGAAGCCGCTGGAGAACTCGCGAAAAACATCGGAAAATTTCCTCACGACTGACCTGAGGATCCAAGAGGAGAGATGGCGGCAGGAAGAGGCTCGGAGACGCCAGGAGGAGGCGCAGCGGCAGCATGAAGCGAGAATCCAGGAGGAGGTGCTTGCCAGACTCCAGGAGTCAGAGGCGAGAAGAACAACATCACCAGTTTCGTCCCAGATGTCGAACTCTTCTGTTGCGTCGTCGCAGAGTCGCGAGAGGCAGAGGTTTCAATTGCCACCACCGCCACCGCCACCACCACCACCACCACCACCACCACCACCACCATCAGCACCACTCACCATTCAGGAGGAGCCGTTGGCGTTGGTACTGAGGGGAGAGCCTCCCAGAGTGCCAGCCCATCCAGCTGTCAACGGAAGCTTCGAGCGCAGTGGGACATTCAATCTTGTCGATCCTAGTTTCTCTGACAGCTCTAGGGATGGCAGCCAGAGGGGAAGTGATCAGAGAAATCATCAGAATGGCCAGCAGAGGAACTACAAGAACATGACCAGGGAGAGAAGAATAGAGGCCAATGCCAGGGAGAGAACGAGAGTTCACACTATTTCGGCTGCCTTTGATACTCTTAGAAAATCCATCCCAGCTTACTCCCACAATCAGAAGCTCTCCAAGCTATCGGTTCTCAGGATTGCCTGCAGTTACATTATGACTCTCAGCAAAATAGCTAGTACGCCGGAGGGAGAGGAGACCACTAGTTCCGCTCTGGGGACCTGTGTTGACATGGTCTCTAGGACCATTCAGACCGAAGGCAAATTGAGGAAGAAGAAGGATGAATAGGATTAAGGAAGTTTTGATTTTTAAGGTCGGGGGAACTGGTGTCCTAGACCGACGCAAGATCACAATGCTCAATGATTTCGCCAATCTTGCTATTAGGGTTAAGATCTTTCTCGAATTCTGTTAAGGGGATTTTTTGACAATAGATTTTAGGATTGGGTGAGAGAATCTGAAGACAATAATTGAATTTTTTCTTTTAATACTTTGAAATTGGGATCATATGTTTCCGATGAATGTGAAGAAATTAGGGTGGAGGGCGGGGGGGATTTGTGATTTAATGTTAAAGGTAATTGGTAATTGAACTTTTGGAGTATGTTTTATGAGCTTTCTAGGATTTACGATTGGGGGAACGTAGGATTATTATTCATTTGGAAACAGCTGAATTAAAGGGAAAAAAATTATGCTTCCAGTTATTCGTTGACTGACGCCAAGTACAAAAACTTCAACTACGTTTTTTTTTTAATTTTCTTCATTAAATTAGGGTAATTGTCAATGCCCCGTTTGTACATAATTAAATGATGTTAAGTCAGTGCAAGCCGTCGGTGACGGTTTGGTTAATTTTTAAGGAGAATTTGCGCATAAGATATTAGGTTTAATCACTACGAGATCCGAGGTTCTTACGATCTTATTGACAAGAAATTATATGGATATATTATATTGAGTAATAGATTATATGATTATGGAAAGAAAAAGTGCGCGCGCTTGAGTGGCGCTCATGTCCTGTATGTACCTTTCTACAAATTGTAGATTTATTGCCAAGTGGTGTTTTTTTTTTTCTCCTGAATTTTAATATTTTAAAATTCAATAAAACAAAGTGATTCCTAACAAGTAAAACCGGATTTTTTTTTTATTTATTCGTGTCACCCTTTACTTTGTAGCCTTCAGGTGTGCCTGACGGATAACTCGATGGGGTGATCGGGCTCTTCAGCTGATCGCGTTTTGGTTGAGCGTCTCTCGATGAGTAATCGACCTACGATCGACCCCATGATCTGTTAGGGAATTTATTGGAAAAGCCACGGCCATAAAAAAAATTCAGGAGAGGAGTGTCTTAACAGCGTCGCTGAGGAAAAAATTTCTTCAAAAATTCCCAGAGCCTGCGTTCTTCAGTAATAACAAAAAATTGAGAAATTAAATTTCAATGATTTCGTACACTCTCCAGGTATACGGCATTTGTTATTCATTTGGGTTACAGGACAGAACGTTCAGTGACAGACGGAGATTGTCTTATCGTATGTTCCACCCGGCTCAGATAAATCCGTAAATACACGGAGCGGATGTATTCAGGTGCCGAGTAAAAATACGTCAACCGAGACATCTGGTAATGCCAAGGCTTTAGTTTCTTCTTCACAATCCAATCTCGCCTCGGCAATCAATCGACAAACACTGGAACAGTTTTTTTTTTATTACCAATATTCATTTCTAAATTCCAGTGTCGATGGAGGCATCATAATTGCATAATTGAGGGAATGCGATTCTTTGCGCAATGGGGAATTCTTCGGGAATATTTATGGCAATGGGTCGCCAGTGGTTTTTGATTGATCGAGATTAATGGCAATGATGAGGGGATCAGTAAGTGATTCATTGATTCTACTGGTATTTTTCGTCTGGCTTTTTGTGAGACCGTTGGGCTGGCGACTCCAGACGATTTTAAATCGTTTATGTAGTCATTTGTTTATTAACTCATATTTTACTAGAATTGTTGTTTTTTTTAGTTTTTCTCGCGCAAGTTTGTTTGATACTCGATCGACGAGCGTTTACCACAGCATTCATTGGGCAGGCGAGATCGCTCCAGGGTATAATTAACGCGATATACGAGGTATGAAAAATCAATAGCAAAAATGGCAAGTCATTCTTGTATTGATTTGTGTTTATTCAATGTGATGATTTAACAGTTTTGGTGGAGCGAGTCTAATTGAACGCAAACATGTTCCATTTACTCCGGTGCGTAGCGATTATTTGAGACATTTAGAGTGTCCTCTTGTCCTGGTACTTTGCACTCATTTTTTCCAAGCGCGGAAATTTTTGGGACGCTAATTAAAAACAACTGTTTAGCGTGTGCCAAATCTCGATCAATTTTTTAAAAAATATGACTAGTTAAAAAATTAATTCCATCCAAATCGCACAGCCAAATGTTCGGAACTTTTAGGAGAACTGATTTGAAATTTTTATTAGAAAAATATTTGGCTGACAAAATTAGAATTTTTTCCCTCAGTTCAGTTTCGGAAAAATATTTTAGTACCAGCAGTCGAGCGTTTTTTCGAGTGAAAGCCACATCCACACCAGACTTTTATTTCTTTCAACCCGAAAATTTGACTGAGTGGCCAGGCAATTAACTGGGAATAACCGGAAAATAATCGAGACAATTCGACCTCCAATTCTACCGTATAATGTCGAATACCAGGTTTTGATTGGTTCAAAAATCAGGTGAAGCCAATTGTGATTATATTATCAGGTGATACGCAGGCATTTCACCGCATGTGACTGTATAATCTGCGCCGAAGGCGACGATTATAATGACATGAGTCAGCCATAGTCCATTAAATATTATCAGCCGATGAAAGTATTTTTTTATGAATGTCACTTTACATTATTACATTTTTTATACTATTACATCATTCCGAAAATACCAGGAATCGTACTGAGGACATGACATGCAGCATGAACTCAAGTTTCCGTTTTGAGTTTTCGATTTAACAATTTTTAGACACATAAGCCATTTTTTTAAATCGAAAACGACCCCAACGGCCTCTCCAGGTTGAGTTCTTGAAGTTAACATTAAAAAATTAAATCTGTTTATTTCATTGGGCCTATAACTGCCGACAAAAGTAGGAAAACAAATTTAAAAGCCGTTTGTCATTCTGAGAATTGCTGGAACAATGATAATGATTAATGATTATTAATAGAAATTCAATTACCGCTTTCCATTTTTTGATATACATCGAAATATTAAATTGTCGAAATTAGGAACCCATTTTTGTATAGAGGACACCCGGACAAAGTGAGGCCCGGGGGTATAGGTGGACCCCGGGGCCTAATGAAACACCAGGACAAAACGAACACCTCCAGGGCATGCTAACGACCGGGGCTAAATGAGAAGCCCCTATTTTCCTATTGCTTTCCAATAAGACGAAGGAGTTTTCTGCTTTCCCGTGTCACCTTTTCGTCGATAGTACAGATGCCGGCCGCGCTCTTGCGCTACTGTTGGATGGCGCGCCGGTAGGCGGACTGTAAGCAAGTCCTCTGGAGATTATTCAACAATTGTGATATATCATTCCCCAGCACTGGAACGTTGAACTTACACGCACGTGTAAAATAAAAAAATTCTGACCGCGTCTTTCGGAAATTAGTGTCGTTAATTAGATCGGAGAGACCCTCGTCCCCCAAAGAGAAAGAAAAAAAAACAATACGAAAAAGAAATGATGCGGAGAAGGTGGCGAATAACGAAGACAGGACGAAGTGGAGAATAATGAGGCGAATGCGGTGGTGATGATGCAGGTGTGCAGATCGTCTCCTCGTTGACCACACACTGGTATACTTCTCGCCTGAGCCACCGAGTTCCCAATGCCCCTTCGCTTCTCCTTTATATCATCTGCATATCCATCGTATTATCTTACTCATCGACTTACGCACTTGCAAAATTGGATATCTTCCCTCGTCATCGATCTTCCAAGATGTTTATCGGCTGTCGGGGCCCGTGTGTGTCAGCGTTTACTCCATTTATTTGCGGAGGGGAGACTGTCCCGAGACGATCGAGAGGCGAGAAAAAAAAAGATGCAATCAGCGGAAATGAGAAGAATGAGAAAGAAGTTCTGAAAATTTCGAGAATGCCCGCATCATCGCGAAGAACTTTAATAATAGAAATTATTTGGGTGGCGAATGCAATGAAGAAGGGGGGGACGAGGCAGCGGGAGATTAAGGGATTCGATAAAGGTAATGAAACAAAATTCCGATCATCATTGGCGATCTTGTCGCGTTGAGTTTATGCTGAGGAGCACAATCCCGGTATTGAATTCAGTTCAGAATGAGCCGCGGAATTATTCGGGTATTATATTCGCTGGTCGGCCGAATGATTTGACTCCGGTTTCCTCTGGACATTACAACCTCTTCATTTCCATCTGTACCTATCGGGCGGGGATCCAACCCGTTGACACGCAATTCACGGTGACGGGTGGTCAAAGCATTCAATGTGGGAGGAATTTCTGTTGGCAGAACTGCTAATTAAGCCTTATCGGAAATTAAGTGATTCGAAATCTCAACGAGTGCTCTAACATTCTGCCGAATATTTC
>JAPYZM010000694.1:0-26381 GCA_030522845.1 Psyttalia concolor
AGTAAAATTCCCCACCTTCAGCAGAAATAATGGACGCACCTAGACAATTTTTCGTGAGGCGTAAATAATTTTTTTACCCCCAAAAATTGCCCTTTTAATGAAAAAAAAAAGCGGAAACTATGGAAACACTTTCCGGGGGAAATATTGAACTACTGCAGTTGGTAGTGACAAATATACAATATTTCCGTAAGATATAGTCTCGCGACTCGATTATCGTACGAATTAATACCTTTACCGGTTCTGACTAATAGCCCCATTAATTAACAATCCGGCTTGGACGATTAGGCTAATTCGGTCTTAATTTAGTGATCGGGACGGGCTCCACGCAGACTATGAATAACCAGCTGTTTTGGTACCAGGAGATACTGTTGTTTCAATTCCACGCGCATGTGACGATGAAATACGGTATGCCGTGGCGGGAAAAGATTTAACGTTCTGATTAGAATTGGGATAGCCAATCGGAGTGACTTGGATTGTACCACACACGCGTCACTGGTTGCCTGTGGCTTTCACTCGTGAATTATAATGAGGTACGCGCTTCGGTCATTCATGCCAATGACTGGGCTCTATTCATGCCAGTTGTATCCGCTGGCCACTTATGGAGCCATTTAAACAGTTAAAATAGGCGAGGTGACTACGGGAAAGCAATCAACATCATCTTTATCGGGTGGATAACGATATTAACAGACTTTAAATTTCTAGCCGAGAATTAATCGGAATTCCACGGCGTGGGTGGCTTAATGAGTGCGTTCAACAGGTTTTTAGATGCCAGATTGAGTGTCTTCCCTGGAATTCGCCGGGAATTCGAGAAAAAAAGGACAATTAATTGGGGTAATTATCGATGGGATTGGGGGAAATGGATTTTCATGTGTTTAGGGAGAGATTACATCCAACTAATGGCTCTTAATCAATTAAAATTTTAATTACAATTGCTATTAATGAGAGTCGAGTGAGTAAAATGATTTTCAGATGCTCACTTTTCCGCGGACTTATTTTTTTTCTCGCCGCGTGAATAAAATTCACTCTCTAAGAGGCTCTCAGGAGAAATGTCATTAGCCAATTGCCTGGTTTACGATGACTTACATTTTTTTTGCGTCCCAATTCTTGCCCCCCAGCTCATAAGTGCTCTATTGTCTTGGCGAAGAAAACGACAAGGAGTGAGCGCAAAAGGGCGGTGGCGTGGTTTCCGTTAGGTAAAAGGGGTTTAATCGGTGGACGTCAAGACCCTCCTCCCTCCCTGTCCACCGCACAGAACGTGAATTAATGCTGGCAAAGTCGAGATGGGAGCAACGGTCATCGCATTCTTTCCCATGCGTTTCAACATTTAATTACGTTTATTTATTATTTTATGTTTGAAAAATTTACTGCGCGCTCGCTTTTTTTCTCGACTCGGTCGAGGCAAGAAATTGAATTTTTTGGATTCCGCGGGGAGAATTTGAGTGACTGGAGAGAGAAATGCCGGGAGGGGGAGATGACGGTTCGGGGTTGATTTGTTGCTCGGTTTTTGGATGAATTCATGGGAATTTTGCGCGAAACTCCGATTAAAATATCAAATTAATAACGAAGAACGGAATTTGAAAAGAAAAAAATTGTGTTCATTTTACTATGTGTTTTAGAGTTCAATTATCTCGATAAATAACGATCCTATGGTAAAATATCAGAAGACCTTTTTTGTCGGCAATAAAATTTCCAACAATAAATATTATCTCATGTTTTCCCCTAAAACCACTCATTAACGAGATAATTAAACCATAACGAAGGTGAAAAAAAACGAGTCAATTAACACGAAACAATTATTTCGTGTTCATTCACGAATTACTAAAATTTCAAAAATAAACGCTCAACAGTTAAATCCCTAACAATGAATGGCGCCAAAACCTCGCTAAATACCCAATGAACCCGAAAAAAACAACGACAATACAATGAATGATACGTTAATTGGATGAGCCCACAGAGAATTACGAAAATACATTTGCACCGCTCGAGGGGGTAGAATTAAAAATAAATTTCAAAAGGGGGAGGACAGCAGAAGAAAAGGTAAAAAAAAAACTAAGGATTTCACCTCAGGATCGGCGACAGTCCCTGATCTGTTTGCCTGTGTGCCGAGTGTCCGAGTGCGTTACAACTCAAACCTTTTAGTGGTTGTTTGAACGTTCGCTTTGTATTTTATTTGTACAAGGTCTTAAACACTCGGGTGTCCCGTGGTGAACCGTATACATCCTATAGGGGCAAAAGTAAAATCCAAAACGAGCATCGGATGGTGTACGCACGGGTATTGGCTTGTCGGCCAGCAACCAAGATGCCACTCAAGGCATCTTCAACTGTCATCGAAATATCAAGATACGTGTTTTCAATGCAAACTTCTTAAAATCCTTGAGATTTTTATTCTTTATTTTTCCAACCGCGGGGGGAACTCCAGTCCTCCTTTTGCTGTGACACTTGACGTACTCCGTAATCTCTCCTAAACATGTGAAAATTTATTCTTCCGTTAATCCCATTAGGTATTCTCACAATTAATACTTTTTTCAAAATTTTCATTACAATTTTTTATTTACTTCACTCTCCTCATTTTATTTTTATTCGCAATTATTTAGAGCATGTAATGCCAGTAATTATTACCCTAATTGATTAATTCTCCAGAATTTTTCTCTGAATTTTTAATCTTCTGTGAAATTTAAAAAACCGTTTTTGGGGAAAAATCAGGAAAAAATCAAGACACCCCCACAAGCCCCCATTTTGCCCCTATTTAAATTTATGTATTCAAAACTCGTGAAGCCCGAAACACTCAAAAATCTCCCGTCTCTCCTAAATATTTGAAAATTAATAATTCGCTTAATCCTTTTACATTTTTTGACAATTTATCCCCTTTTTCAATTTTACTCCCAATTTTGTTAATTTCAGTCCTCATTTTATTTTTATTTGCAATTATTTCGACAATTTAAGGGCCCCAATGTTTACCTAATGAACTAATTCTCCAAAATTTTCCAGAAAATTTAATTTTCTGTAAAACATAAAAATCCGTTTTTCGCTTTAAAAAATCGAGAAAAAAATGAAACCATTCATCGGAGCCCCCCATTTTGCCCCGGTATTAAAAATTTTGCATTGAAAATTTGTGAAGCCCGAGCGACCGGATATTTCATCGATTTTCGGTAGCATCTTTCGCTGAGAAAAAAAGCCCGAAAAAAAATCCCTGGGAATCTGTTCTCTTTTTGAATTCTTTTCCCATGGCGTCCGAAATTCCGCCATTTCTCTTTCTACCCGCCGACCCAAGCCTAGGATACCCCCATAGCGGGACGAATGATTGATCAATAGAATCAATATTTCCTCGCTGCCTGAATTAACCGAATTACTGGCATTTTCCACGAAATAACACTGTCGTAACGCCATATCGCGGTGGCTATCGATCCCAAAATATATTCCTTTTTGCACAATGTGAAACATGGAGATGTAATAAATTTAACCCGGCCGGGTAATAAATCAAATTGTAAATGAAATTCGCCCAGTGGCTGAGTATTTCGTACCACTTCGAGATTCCCCGGGTGCCCCGTTGTGAATTCACCTCCGAATGGGCTGTACTACGCGGGGAACGAAATCATTTGACAGAATTTCGTAATTCACTTTCGGTGTTGGTTAAAAAAAATTTCGAGGCTGGCGTAAAATGTAAAATCATTGACCAATTTTCGAAGAGTTTATTCCCTCTGCACTGCCTTCCAATCACGCCAAAAATATTGACCCAAAATCTCTCTGAGTTTATAATTAACAATATTAATTATATTGATAATTAATCAGAAACCGACATAACTGCATTTTGCATATTTTTTCAAAACCCGTATTATCTCGGTAAGGACTCAAGTTAGGAGAAATTATCAAAAAAAATTTTTTATTGCAAAATTGATCAGCTACAAAAACGATCTTATGACATTATCTCCTAAAGCCACTCGTTACTGAGATAATCCGTGTTTTACAAAGATCGGAAAAATACGCTCATCTCGTTTTACCAGTTCGCTACAGAATTTTTCTGATTTAATTCTTCGATTCAATTTTGGCGGAGTAATTAAGCCGGCAATTGAATATTTCGAATAGTGAAATCTCTCGATATAATTTATTGTCAAACGTTGGAAATAAAAATGTCGTGAGAACATCTGTATCACAATTCGAGGGCCGAGATTTTTATTTCGCCTGGGACGTGTTCAAAATTTTTTTTTCGGTAATTTGAGAACACTATTTACCCAGGACGCTGTTGTGGCAAATATTTATCATCCCCGTCGAGCCCTGAAAATCTCGAAGCGGATGGTATAACCTCTGGGAAACGCCTGCAGAGACAAGTGCAGTGCAAATAGTTCCGCGTTGGTATTTCGTCTCCGGGGATTTTTTCCAGTGTTTCAACCGAGATAACGTCTGGCTTCAAAAAATCCGGAGAAACTCCCGTTGAATTTCCCCCAAGTGCAGATAAATGTTTATTATTATTACGTTTACATGCTGTATATTACCGAATAATTTAATTAACAGCGTACTCCAATTTTTTGTTATTCCCCAAAAAATGACTGAATTCGATGTCAAAGTCTTTTATTTCATTTTCGAAAACGACGGATTCTCTTTTTATTTGTTATTACATAAATTCTTGGATAATTGCCTCGAGTGTTCCATAATTGGCCTGCTCACTCTATTTAACGACAAGCATCACAGATATCCGAATGACACATGTTCAGCAACCAAACAAACTCGATAATTCCTTCGTTCAAACTTCCACTGATATTTGAGTAACGTGAAAACGATACGTCGAGGTGCGTCAGTTTGTTCCTGTTTAACTTTGCGCGACTTTAAAACATGTGAAATTGTCCAATGCAACCTGAACCATTAACGTTTTTATCAGAACTTGTCCTCAACCAGACACTAATGTCAGTTCCCGGATGACTTTCCCACGTTCGAGATAATCCCCGGCGATAAATGTCCCACGAATTGGATAATTTAAATTGTTCAAAAATCATCTGTAGCAATCCAAAAGAAAAAATCGATTGCAGTACTTCTGATTGAAATTTGAAAACAATATTTTCAGTACTTAATTGCCGGTTGAGAAAAAATTTCCCTTTCGTACGACTGTAATTTAAAAATGAGAGAAAATGGGGAGGAAAAGAAAACTAAAAACAGGAGACGAATTCCTCAGCTGAAAACTCATCCAGAAATTTTCAGGTGTTTCCATCATCCCAAGGGTATAATCATAACGTGCGAAGTGGGCAGGACGTAACTACTCCCTCGGTAAATTAAAAGATGTTTTCTTAAGATCCAGCCCAAGTGATTAGCCAGCAAATAGGCGCGTTAGGTTTACGCACCTCTGTAATTTCCCTGTCTTACGTATCCCAAGAAGTGGATTGGTGTCCGTCTCATCAGTTGATCCATGCCTGATAACGATCTTAAGGACGTTAATGCCTTTTTTCTTCACCCCAGGATTACGGAGACGCCCGGAAAGCCTGTCACGAACACCTGAAGGGTTTTCCCGGCTTTTCACGTTCATCTGAGATAAGGTAATTACTGATGACTTTAATTAATGTGGATGAGAGCGATAGACATCGGGCCGGGGATAATCAACGGCTATTTGGTAATTTGAGGCCCTTATCTGATCCGTCCGTCGGACGAGACTTCGGGCGTTTTTTAAAATTTTATCGCGTCGACGATATTTTGAGTTCAAATCTCTCATTATTCGGGGCAGGGAAATTTCGCAGACTGCCGCGACATCTCGCGAGCCCGCGGGCTCAATCGGTCCCATAATATTAATTTTTTTTTCAAAACTTTAATAAATATAAATAAATAAAGCGTCACTCGAGCCTAACGCGGTCTTTGTCAGGGGAAAATCGAAGCATTTGTTAAAGGAGAAAATAATTCTACCAAACATTTCACGTTACCCAATTTTCAATTGATAAATTAATTATTTTATACAATTAAACCATTCCCATTGATAATAAATCTTAGTTCATTAATTTTCTACAAAAATATTGGGTAAATAAATCGAGAAATGTGGACTGTGATTTTTTTAAAATATACGCGTAATTTTTGTTATCGACAGTCGATAAAAAAAAATGCCCAAAAATTCAATAACCTTCCGATGGGAAATTAACGACAGTCGGCACTGACGAGACCGCTCTTATCGGCGGTCGTTAAAGTCGCGATCTGACTTGCCGGCCGCTGGTCAAGTAGGCCGCCTCTGGTCGCTTCAATTATTCAATAATTGAGGGGAAGCCTATCGTCCTCCCCCCGACTCTAATCACTCGGAAAAAAATGATTAATCCTGGGAATTCTAATTTAATTAAAAATTAATAGCATAGTCACTTTGAAATTAATGACGTTAAAATGATTAAACAATTAATTTGGTAAAATTGGTGAGACGAATGGTAAATTCTGTGAGCAATATCGGATTAAGTTACCTGCTATTGTACGAAGTATGGAACAATTTATATCTCGAGAAACGGATTCCTTGAACTTCAAGTGAACAATCCTGAGATGAAAACGAGTTCGTTGACACTGAATTGGCTGGCTCCGCTGATCGAGGGCGTGCATCCCAAAGGATTGGAGTCCTTGGCCAGCAGTGCTCGGGTCTTTAACCGACGCCAGACGTTGCGACGCCACCAGCTACACTGCCACCCACCTCCGCCCCCTCGTCGTAGCAACAGAATAGCAAATAGACGGCGATAAATTCAGTCGAGTCAATTCTTCCAACCTGCCACCTTGTACCCATCGATTATTCATGGCCTGAAAAAAAAATCCAATTGAGTTGGTAACGCTGAAAGGTCTTTTCGCGAAGTTTCCACTTGTCGTCAGGCGTTCCTTGACTTCCAGACGGATTCAAAATCTCTGAACACTATTTTACGGGCTCTACAAATCTAATTCATTTTTTTTTTCAATTTTTTCTTGGCAATTCAAACCAAATGTCCTCTAAAAAATGTAAAAAGTTTACGCAACTATACGACATTAATTAAAAAAATCCAAATCTGTAGGGTTTTAGTTAAAAAAAAATCCAAGTCAAAGGGAAATTAAACCCCAAAATCTTCCGATAATCCCGACGACGGCTTTCCCTTAATTTTTTCGATAGAAAATTTTTATTAAACAATTTAATAGACCCGACCCGGTCTAACAATCCCGCGAATCCTGAATTTTTTTCTGGCACTTTTTCATGCATAACATTAAGCCTGAAATCCTAAGAGTTCATCTGCCGTAACGAATTGGATCAACTTTGTCAAGCGGAGGGAGTCTGGGAGTTTTCACCTGTCCCCAAGCACTTCTCGACTCGGCAATAGCCTCGAAACTACGTTCTTAAGCTCAATGTCCCCCAAATTGTCTGTAATAAGCACTCCCTCTGAATGACAATTTTTTTTTTCGCGCATTGAGTTCCCGAAATTCCGCGATAAATCGCAATTCCCGGAGTTGAACAACCTCGCACGAGTGTTAGATCGATTTTCTCGGCCCCTCATCTCGAAAAATAGAAAGGGGCGAGGGGGAGGGGGAGAAGGACTCGGAGGAGAGGCCTGTAGGCCTAGTGACAGTGCGCGTTATCGTGAAAAGGGCACAAGTGAGAGGAGAAATGAGGACGGGAAAAAATGGTGGAAGTGGGGTTTGAATTTTTTTCCTCCCTTCGGTCGCTCGGGATGTGCTCTGCTGAGGGGGTGAACCGTCGGGAATACAGTATCACGAGTGTAGAGGGGTAGATCAATACACAGGGCGTAAAGGCGCTTGCACATTCTACCGGAGCCAGTTGCTATCGTGCCGCGAACACGCGTCGCACGTTTTTTTTTAATCATCGCTGGTGTATGTTGTGGCGACTCGGATTGATTGGCTCGATCTTCTTGGTTTGGACAAAGGTACATTGGGGTTATCTGATTCATAGGGACAGTTGCCAGGGGCGTCGCTAATTTTTGGCGAATTATTTTTAGAGGATTTCGAAAAATTATCAACCGCCGAGATTTCGATCTCTCGGCTTAGAATTGTTATTTTCCCCTGGAATTCTCATTTATCTTCTGTTGACTTAGTCCGCAAGATCTCAATTTTTTTATCGGAATGCCTCCTCACGCATTTTTTAAAATGATATTCAAACTGATATAAACAATTTATTTTTCTTATTGATGTCGGTGTTTTTTTGTTTTTGGTAGGCAGTGAAATTTTGAGGTGAATTATTTTTTACCGCGCTTTAAAGGTTTCTTTGATGTTCGGTTGATCGTACAGAGGAATTCTTTATATTTTCTTTAATCAGCACCGGTTGCGGCCACTCGCATTGATCGGCTCGATCTTCTGCGCCTGGACAACTGAACTTCCCAAACTTTTTGCTGTTAAATTGATAGAGACACTTGCGCCGGGCATCTCAAAATTACGAAATTACTTTCCGGGAAATTTCGAAAGCCAGTCGCGGGGGAACGCGCCTCCCCAAAGTTTTCCCCCCACTTTCGATCTCTTATTTCAATACCCCGAGAGTGCGGGCGTCGTTACGAAGTTCTGGAATGTAATTTAATTTCGTGGATTAACCCCTTCAAATTTAAATCAATCCCGTAATGAAACAAAAATAGTTTACCCAATATAATTTTTTCCTTCGGAGTATTTTCTTTCGAGTGCCTCGGGAGGGCAGCTCCCGAAATTTTTAGATAAAAAGAAATTCCCCGCGAGCGAGTGTGAGCGCGGAACGCGCATTTCTAGCCTGGAGGAGCCGTCTTACCTCGAGCTGCGGTTAATGCTCATGAGATTGACAATTTCCTCCACGCAAAGTGCTTCGATCCCCTCCCACTGTTTCTTTCATGTCGAGGCATCCTCTTTACATCGCAGGACGATTATTTACACGAGTTGTTAAGACTTCCAGTCGGTCCCGTAATCTTAATACCGGGGGATTGTTAGTATCTGGTCGGCGAGTTATCAAAGTCTTCTTCTAATTTCATCGCTCGTTTTACGCTGTGCAGTGTTAGTCTGATGAAAAAAAAATAGTGACGTAAGGTGCATGCTCCACACCTGCTCTCAGTGATTACACACATCGGCTCATTAACTCATTTGTCACGGGTAATACGTCCACGTGACGAAAAAAATTCTCTTGAAATAGGAATTTTCCGTCTCCCCCGCAAAATTAAGTCTTTTCGCTTCGTCAAATCACCGGCCGAATTGAACGAACTCCATCACTCGACGTCGAATTAATTATTAATTTAATAACAATTGGGATAAATTTTGTGGAAATTTTCTCCTGCCGGAAATATATCACGGACTGTCGTTTTTCATTCGTTTTTAGAGTGAGCGAGACACCGGAAGAATGAGAAAACTCGCGTGAATACGAAATTCTCCCTGGGGAATATTTCGAGGTCAAGATATGAGAGGGATCTCACTGGCTCCGGCCTGAGAGAATTTTCGAGGGGACAGGGGTGAGCATTACCTTCGGGGAACTTTTTCAACGAGTGAGTCGAGCTAAGGGTGAGTATAAATAAAGATGAGTTTGGGGTGAAATTGGTGGGCGGTACTGAATTAAATAATTTGCCATTGATTTTTGAAAACCCCCGGCGTAGCCCTCGTCACAAGTTGTTTAACCCATCAGGGTCAACGCCGAGGCGGCTTACGTTGTTTCCCTGGCTTCTTTGTACTTCAATGTTGCTCCATATAACGAGGATTTATCGTCTCAACTAAAACATTCGATTGTGAAATCCTGAAATTAATTTCTATGGCTCGTTCATGACAAATCACATCAGCTAATTAATTTTTTTACAGTCCCATGTGACCAATAAACAATAAATAAATTACTGATGACTAAGAACTCTCATTAGTTCTCCCAAAAATTTTTTAAGACTGAACTTTTCTTTCACAATTCACTTGCAAATTTTTTTAGTGCAAACAATGGAATTTGGGGGTATTGTTTATATTAATAGGTAAATATTTAATTTAAAAAATCGCAGGCTAAATGGTTGCTATCAATCGATGCCCAATGCTCTATATACGCACTCGTGAGAGGCCTTGAGAAATTCTCGTCAAGTGTTTCCGCTAATCAGTTACAATAGTCTCTGAGTTTTTTGCGATAAGCCCTAATCGTCCACGTATTGCGGCATTTCAAACGGCAACATCAACAGGCCCAAGAAACTGATTCAATAAATCAGAAGCTCTGGAAGGAATTTTTTTTGCTATTTTTTCGCTCGCGGAGAGGCCCAAACAAATGTAGAACAACAAATTAAGAATTTAGGATTTTACGACTCAGTAATTCCCTGCAGCCATTCTCGCTTTTAGTTTCTGTAATAATTTTTCGGTAATTTATTTATCGAGTGCCTCTCGAAGAAAGGGCTTTCAACACTCGTCGAACTATTTCTAGTTCTCAGAAAAAAAATAATGTCAATAATGTTTTACTAAGTTTAACGCGGTTTTCTTATCGTTAATTATGTTTACTGAAGATAACAATTAATTCTCTCCACAAATTTACCTCAATTTTCTTTTTGAGGGCTCAATAAAGGTCTTATCGTGCAGTAATTTCTACTTTTCGGCCAGGCGAAGGCTCGAGACCCTCAGCTGAAGCCATTCGCCTCGGAAAAATCGATGATTTGAATGTTTTCCAGGAGTTGTCATTGAACTTGATGATTCAACGTTTTTTTCGCAGTCGATTAATTTATTTATCCAGTCCAATTCGACGAGGCGGACAGATAGTCGTAAATACAATTCCTTCGATTGCTCAAGATCAATACAAATAGACGGTAAACCATGAGTTCACCAGATTTTCTTATCGTTAATCTTGTTCAATGAAGATAAAAAAAATTTGATTCACCTGTTCATTCTCTATTTGATTCGAGAGAATGTCAGAGTCTACGAGCATCAATTTAATTTAGAGTATTTATTTATTCAGGTTTATTTGAAAAATCAGACTTACACTGGCAGAACTAGTTCCACTTCTCCAAGTGGAAGCCAGCGGAGAAAAAATCCACACGTGAAAAAATCGTCCGGAGCGAAATAAAAATTCTTAAACATTAAAAAAAAATTATTCAGGGGTATATCGAACGTTACAAATTTCTTCTCTTCGATTCCCCTAGATATTGTCTGAGAACAATTGCCACCAGCAGATGACGTGAATTGTTCCGTAATTTTTGCAAAAAATCGCGATCCGAGCCGTTTAAAAATAGAAGATTAAAAAAAAGATATTAATTCTTTCTCGGATTTCGCAAGCGCAAAAATCAAGGCAAGTGTTTCAATGGATAATGACATGATTATCGTTAATTTTGTTTAATGAAGATAAAGACTTGAGATTTTTCTAATTCTCACAGACGATGCCTATTTTCCACCACAAATCCCTCTTTTAATTTTTTTTTTGTTCCAACACCACGAGAGACAGTTTATCATGCAATTAAAAGTAATCCAATCTGGTGTCAACCAGCTAGCGCTGGTTTTATGCAGTTGCGACCGCATATTCGTCAAGGTAGTGATCCAGTCCAGGTGAGGGGACATTGGAATGCCTCTCCTCGAGGCCCCTGGAATCACCAACTCCGCAGAGAAATTATATCTCGTCGGGTGTGAATCACTTTATTTTGATATGCATCAATAATAATGCGCCGGTATCTCCACTTTTTTCTCCTCATTATTATTTTTATTATTATTTTTTTTTACATCCTCTCGGTGACTTTACCGGCACTGCAGTCTGTAATTATACACCTTCCGTCGAAGTTGCGCAAGTTTTCGTGGGGGAATTATCACTCGAGGGGCTCAGTAGTCTATGAGGCAAGTGAGAAAAATGAGGAATTCTTGTTGGAATTTTTAGAAATCCGGCGAGTGATTAGTGCGCGTTGAATGTTTACTTCGGTCATTTGAAAGTTCCTGATATGAAGTCGAGGAACTGGCTGAATTTTAGGTCATTATTTTCATATTTTTACACAAAGAGAATTTTTTTAGAAAAAATTGCCGTTTTTTTTCTAATCCTGCCGGATTTTCCGGGTTCACGAAAAATTATCCAACCGCATAGTAAAATGGCCTTTAACAAAATTTTGAGTACGGATTAAATAAATGTTATTGACAAGTTGTGAGAATTTTTGCTGAATTTTTTTCTTAGCCGATTAATTTATATTGAGCTGACGCGCAACAGTCGCCGGAAATTCCTTCTCATTGTTTGGATTGGAATAAATCGACTTTTAATCCAAAATCGGTGATCCGATGACGGGCGGGGCCTCGGCCCACAAAATAATCGATAACTGACCGAGAAATGACGACTGTAAAAAAATATTGAATTTATAAAAAATCGTATTGCGGGTAAATCAGTTTAAATTCTATTCAATACCGAACACGGGAAGTTTTGACCCAATTTCGGATTACTCTGTAATTCATGGCTTCTGCGGTCATTAGACGATCGATCCGCTAATGACCGGGGAGGTCAGTAGCCCAATGAAATCATTAAAACGACAAACGTAATTATTTAAATATTTCTACATCTCAAACATTGTAAATAGCAAAGAACAATGAAAATATTTTTTATTCGCAGTCTCCCGCGGCTTACCGATCTTTATCTGACCACTCCTCCTCAACCACCCCCTTCCACTCGCCCCTTTTTATTTTATTTCACAATTTTATGTAAAAAACTATTTTATTATGAAATATTTACTTCTTCGACGTTTTCAACCGAGGTTGATGACTCTGTAATGGAATATTTCATTATGGCATTCGGCGGTCATTAGTCTCCCATTAATAATCAATCTGACAATATTTACTGTCCGAGGAATTGATAACTATCTTTACTTTCGAAAATATCACTAAAATTCAAAAACTGAAATGTTTGCCATTCAATTTTACGTCAATAGAATTATTTAATCAAGTTCCGCCGATAATTGTAATGTCATTAAATTTTATAATGTCTCCTCTGGCCTCTGCCGTCATCGGCGATCGATTGGCTAGTGATCGTGGAGGCCAATAATCGAATGACAATTTTTTTTTGAAAGACTGGAGAGCAATAAAAACTGGGGGGTGGCGGAAAACGCAATTTTGACGTTAAAAAAATTTTCACGCGCTATTATGAAGCTGATTCAATAATTCTAATTGGATTCTCCCCATCTAATTACCACTCCATCAGCTGTGATTCACCGGGGCATACTCCTCAATACCGCAAGCCCACAATGCTCATTCACGCGGTCACAACCGCGTGTCTCTTATCGATAGATTCCTACACCCGACGTATCTTTATTTCTTCTACCCATGTGCGTTGTGACGGACGAAAATGTTTCACTGCCTAGTAAACAGTCGCTCTCCGTTCATCGTCGAGTGCACTCTCACTTGAAGTTGTCATGACTTGTCAGAGCGTGAGAAATAATTTTTTACTCTGAAAAAAGAAAAAAATATCGGCGAATGTTTCGCTAATTGTCAGTGCCTCGAGCAATCGTAATCGAACAATAATGACGACTTGTGACTCATCAGTGGTGATTTGCTGATGAAATAATTGTCGTAATTTTTATTAGGCAAGTTCAATGAGCACTCGGTGATCACCTGAATTTTTTATTAGAGGACAACTCATCTGAGTAAATAAATAAGAAATGGGAGACAACGCCGGTCACCACAAGTAGGTTAATTTCTTCTCTCTCGATAAGATTACACGTAATATGTTACAGCTATTCACTCGATTTTATCGGGGAATTAATTATCTGTCCAATTGTTCTCATTATTTGTATTGATGGTCACTCTGGAATTTTTTGTACGCGCAAAAATTGGGCTCAAGTGGAATTTATTCAATTGATAAGAGAGTTTTCAACGGAATACCGCTCTTGACGTGGACACTTTTTAGAGATCTCCGAGTGCTTAAAAAAATTTTTTTAGTATTGCCCGTATGAGCTAGTAAATATGTCATAGATCAAACGATTAGAAGTGCTCATCGAACAAAATTCCAGTGGTGATAATTGATAAAAGCCGATTACTTTTTCGAGGACTTATACTATCAAGTCTAAATACTGAGATTTTGTTGGGCGCGAGACATCGCGGGATCTTCGCCAAAAAAAATCTCCAAAAAACCTAAGCACTCCAATAAAAATTCCCTCGTCTCAATTTCGCGATAAGATTGTTCCTGAATTTCCAAAAAATTGGAGAACTTCAACCTCAGAATTTTTTTCACAAAATTGATGACTTTACTGTTGAAAAAATCGTTAGACAATCGTCGAGGCAATTTAATTGTTTTTAAATCGTGAAGCTCATGAATACCGACTACCCAGTGACACAAATTGGGCCGACGCTCAGTCGACGTCGGGCTACAGCTGATAGTGAATACTGCATTTGCCGTACGCCGAGTTCAATGTTCCACCGGTTATGCTCAATGACAGAATATGGATTTTCCATTATTCATATCGTGAGTAGATTATTCTGACGCGTTTTGCAACTTGTCACGTGAAATTTGTTCTCAATTTTTTTTCTCAGTCCTCACAGACGGCATTAGATCGGCCGATATTGCCCCGGCACAGCGAGACACGAATAGAATTATTTTGGAAAATAATGGGGCAGAAGAAATGACTTTCCCCGACTGTCACAATTTTCCGAGGGCCGATAGTTCCACAATTTAAATATTGAATTAATTAAATTAATTTATTTAATTAATTCCACGTGAAAAAAATTGTCTCCTGATGATTCAATTTTTCCGGTCCTCTGGAAACCATCGGAGTAGTGCAAATTATTTTCGCAATCATTAATATTAAATTTGTTAAGTGTCAAAAATGTCATGCGGAAGCTGTAAGAAAGTTAAACGCTTCCGATGCCTGATAACCGGCTGACACTCAAACGGCAGCGATAACTACTCGTTATAACGAACAAAGAACATACATTGTAAGTAATTGCTGGAAAATTGAGCTCAATTAATTGAATTTTCAATGTCAAGTGGACCTGAAAATGATTATTTCCCGGAGTACTCCAGAATTGACCGCAGCAATCAGACCCAAAATTTAAAAATTGGGACAAAAAATGAGTCATCATTATAAATAATTTTTTTGACTTCCAACCCCAATTTCCAAGTGATTTTTGAGTACCAAAATTGACAAAAAATTTAGTAAAAACAAGCGCTTGTTTAAAATTGAAATATTTTCTTCCAAAAGTTCCAACCGAATTCCCAAGTGACTTTTGGGTATTAAAGTTGATAAAAATCTAATAAAAATGAGCAGTTGTTGAAAATAAAAATTTTTTTTTTCAATATTTGGAGAGGATTTCTCAAGTCAAGACAATCCTCTCAAAATAAAATCCTCCGGACGATTGAAACTCGTGTCAAATGCAGGGTCGGCATTTCGAGAGTGCATTCAGCCGAGAAATTGAGGCATGTAATTACCTCATTAATGGATATTGTTGGGTACAAAGTGAGAGTGATTACCGTCCCAAGCAGGGACTCTTGTAATTGACAATGACGTATGATTAATTCGGTGGACATGACGAGGAAAGCCCGAGGGGCATTTTATAGGCAGCCCCGGAGGTGCCACAATAGGACAGTTTGATAGGTAAATTCAGCTGGAAATAAAAATATCGCGGCCTTCGTGCCCGCGGCCCAGATGAATTACAACCTCGTCACGGAAGTTATCAGGGATTCAAGGAAAATTCAATACTGAGGTCACTCATGACCTATTGAATGTCTGTTTTGACGTCTCCTAATGAGAAAAACCGGTTAGCGTCTAGCAACGACTCGGAATGATATACTAGGTCATGTTTTGATTCTCATGCTTCAATTATTCTCAGAATGACGAAAACAAATATCACAATTCACTTTTAAATCCCCAATTATCTCCATAACAAGAGGTTTTACGAACAAATGTGATAAAATCATTTTTGTGGAGCCTTTAATTCTCTAGAAAATGTCTCTAGTAACATTTTCTGGTAAAGTGCCTCATTAACGAAATAAATACCCCTAATTAACGCATAATCACAGTGATTAATTTTTTGGGATAAAGGCTCCCCAAAAAATTAAAAAAAAATTATTCCCGTCGTGAGCGATGTTATGAATTAGTCCGGCAATGAAGTCACAATTACTTCATTAAAAAACTCGATTTATAGCAGAAAATGTGAGAAGGCATTTTTTGAAAAAAAAAATGCTTGTCATAATTGTAAATTCATAACAAAGAATTTTGTTGAACTTGAACTGGTCTACTCCCGAGATAAATGGAATTAACATTTGTCGAGGAGATAAGATTATTCTCCCGCGAATAATTAATATTCCCGGCAAATAATGCGAGTGTCAAAATGCCATTACATTCTGGCTATACTCCAATGATAAAACTACACTCACATACTCAATTCGCGATGATCCCAAGGGTCATGTGCCAATGGAATATGGGTGAAGACGTGATCCTCGGTAAATGCAACAGGTAGCGCAGCTGTGTGGCCTTGCATGGCGAATAAGATTGCACTCCGCGAGACTCGCGTGCAATGCGAACTCTCGTTTATCCGAGAAATGGAAAGACAATATTGCACAAATAGACATTTGCATTAGGGGCATCAAATATTCATTGCACAGCGGCAGGGTTACCATTTTTTTCCGTTTCATTGAATTATAAAAAAAATCCAGCAATTTCCATGATTTAATCCAACTTTAGATCCCCAAATTTGTTACACGGACAGCAAAAAATCGCTAGAAATTATCGACTGCCTAATAAAACTTATCTAATTGTCCGCGAGAAATTGGCGAACTTGTCGATGAAATTTATTCACCCCTCAGTAATAATTCTCTCGACGTCTGCGTAATTTTTCCGAGCGTCGAGACGATCGCCCGAGGGAACGGCAATTTTTATTAACTAATTTTTCTCTGCGTAAGTAAATTAATTATTTCGAGGGCAAATTTTTCGGATAAAAAAATTGATTAATTCTTATTAATCCGAGAATGCCGGAAGGTCCATCAAGAGAGATTGAGTCGTAGTCATTAGAAATCTGACTCACTCTGTCAATTCGATCTCTTAACGAAATATTTCCGCATATGAGCGCTGTCACAGCGATTATTTCATACAGTGCGACATTGAGCTACAACAACAGAGTTAGATCCCTCCTAATCGCGGGTGACAGTGGGACGAGGCGCATTGTCATCCACTTGAATTGAAAAAAGATATTGTCACGAGGGCTCCCCGTCGTACTCGTCCAAAAGTGGCGGGCTCCGTTGCCTCTCCATCAGAATTTAATCGACACCGAATTATCCCGGCTAAATCTCGTTACGAAGACCCAAAATTGTTTGTCAATTAATTTAATCACTCGTCGTTGTCTCCAGCAGCTCAAAAAAATTTCTTTTCCATTACACTGAGAGAAAAAAATAATTCTCCCAATCGAATTTGATTTGGAGAGCCGAACGATCGATTTTCCTTGTGCGAAAAATATTCAACTGTCCAAGTGATTTTTTTTCTCAGACTAAAACTTTTGATTTCTTTAGATTGTTGACAAATTCTCTATTTAATTCGGAGAAAGTCCATTTCCTTGCGCAATTGATGGGGAGGTCGTCCCTTCATCCGGACGCCCTCGGGCTCATCAGACTCCGGCAATTGCAATTAATACTCCATTGATGAACCCGCAATATCAGCTCTCCACAAAATAGAAATTGATTTTGGTCTCACGTCAACAACACCTGATGATACACTTCAATCACAACTTCATCATCATTATGTGAAGTTCTCCTCGGGAAAGCGAACGATCGATTGCGATTTGCAATTGAATTGCTGTTTCGTTGATCGTCGATAGCCGCAGGATAATCTGCTGTTTCATTTTGGATTCGGAATTGAGGTAGCCAGTCGCTGGCTCCGCCCGCGCTGACCTCTGACAATTAAACAATCGGGATAGGGCAGATTATAATGGCGACCCCACGTCATTCTCCCCACAATTACTACCCGCCAGTCGTCAGGAGCCTCACGTGGGCTTCACCGGTGGTTCCGCCGGAAAGACGAGTGAATTAATTTCAGAGGTTAAAAGCTTTTTAAAATGGGATTGGGTTAGTTGGATGGGGGAGTCAGGGAAATTTGAGGGACTGATAAGGCGATCTGGATATCAATTCCATTTTTTGAGAGGCGAGGAGTTGTTTTATTTGGAAATCTGATTAGAATAATCTTTTAATTTCTCAGAATTTTTGATAAAAATAAACAATATAAAATCCATTAAAAATTCAAGAAATTTAAACAACCATTTCCTCCCGCCATTAACTAAAATCAAACGAAAAAAAAATTACACTTTATAAGAAACTGCAGAATTTAAGAAATAATTAATAACGACTCAAATTTTCGGAAAAAAAATGACGACTTGAGTTATTTTCCCTCGCTCAATTTTTCACGAGGCGCTTAACAATTGAATAATTACCGCGGTAATTATCCAATTGCTACCCGGTAGTCATCAGGGACACCAAGTGCTCTTGGTCATTGGTTTCCGCCGAAAAATGACCGCTGAAGTAATTTCAGAGGAAGCGTTATTTTTTTTCGTCCAGTGTAATTGGTCATTTCGCGACTGAAGTCGCTTGAGACTCGGCGAGTCTGGATTGATAAGGCGATCGGCGCGCTTATCAATTCCAAGTCCTAAGTCAAGAGGAATTGTAGAGTATTTATCGAGGTTGCAACCTCGTCGTTGACCTTCGCCGTTCGACACTCCGCCTGATAATCGCTGAGGAAGTGCCGTCGTTACGATGTTACGATTATTGCACAGATGAATTTAGCACTGGGAGATTCACTTGCGATGTTTACTCATTGCCGGCATCTTCTCTCGGGTATAAGACCCCGAGCACCTGCGGAATCGCCACAAGTGAAATGAGAATCGTTCGGCTGGTTCGACCTTCCGCTGAAGTTCCTCGCCAGGTCTAGCCAATTCAATTTATTTCTCCCTACGTTCAATTTTTTAATTTCATTTTATCAATAACTAAATATATAACTCCATCAACAGTATATTTTATAAATAAAAAAATACCTGAGAATTTAGGGCCTCGGGTTGAATTTAAAATGAACTTTAAACAAAATAATATTTTATATTGGTTTTACTGATCTAGTTTTCGTGAGAGGACTGCACGTGTTCCCGCGGCGATGAAGTAGACCGGAGATTGTGGAGAATTATCTGACACGCGGGCAGATGTTATCTACAAAATAAACTATCGCCCACGAGCGAGAAAATTACCTGGCTCGCATTGTTACTGGTTAAATTGCTAAATGCGAATGAATTCCACTTTTCAGGTATTAATGTTTGTAATGTTGATTTATTTTTGTTTAAGACCGTGGATGCAGCCAGGGGGTGGAGGTGGCGGTGGCCACGGGAGAGCCATTAATCCTGGGGACGATGAGGCACCCAAGGATCCTGGCGCACGCATCACTCATCAGTCTTTTTCGGAGAAGGATTATGAAGGTAACGGCCTTTTCATTCACTCCCGCAGATGGAGGAGATATCGAGAACGAATTCTATAATTTCTTGCGGGAGTCACTGAAGGCGGGACCCGGAATTATCGATCTCTGGGGGTGGAAATTGATGCGGAACTGGAGGAAAAAAGTGTCTCCATAATCTTTTGATATCGAGAGAAACAAAAATTCGAGGAAAATTTGGAAGAGAAAATTTGATCGAACTAACACTTTTCCCGCTTTCCGACATTTTTTATTGAGTGGGTTCATTAATGATGAGATAAGATAAGCCACGAAATTCTTCAGTCACTTCCGCTAGACGCCAATAGAAAGTTATGCGGCATTCCACCGGAATTTTCTAATGAATTCACCAGAAAGTCGTTTTTACTAGTTTTTAATATGAAATGGTCAATGGAAATTATTGTCTACGCGTAGAGAATTATTTAATAAAAAATTACAGAACGTTACATATTTATCTTTAATTCCAGATTACTTAAATTGTTCTGTAATTTTTGTTAAATATTTCCCTCGGGCTAGATAAATAAATGGGCTCTCAGTGAATGGGAATTCCAACCGAAATTGTTCACTTTTATTTTTCATTTTTTAATCGAGGGAAAAATTAAACAATTAGTCTTGCATTTTATTTAAATATATCAACATAATAAATAAGTTGTAGGGAAAAATCTAATCCTATTTCTATATCACCGGAGCAATTGGCTTTTGTCCAAGCGAGAGATAGCCGAGGGCTTCGGAAATCATTAAACCTGCGCGCAATTTTCACGAAATGAGCTTCCACTCGAGGTTAAATGCTCCATGAGGGGCCGGGAATCTCCCCTGAAATCTCGAGAATATTTATTCCGCGTGAATTCTCATTGTCGAGAATAATTTGACGGGATAAAACTGCGGTCTCCCCGTGCACTCGTCTAAGTTTAGTCTTCCTCATTATTTTTCATAAATCCTCAGAATTTTAAGACTGCCGTCGAGCTCTCAGCGGTGGATTTCTCGTGTGAAATGACATTCTGGGTCACAACTAGGGTATGACGTGACTCGTTAAACTCGCAATGCCTCGCATGTGGATCGATACTCATCATTTTCGATTGTTTCTCCTGCAACCGAACGAGTTTCGTCGCCCGGATCTGCGCAAATATTGAAGCGATTCGCGATGAGCGCGGCAATTATATGAGTAAATAAAATACTCCCACGGGATTAACTAACACGTTTTCCCCGGCACTGGAAAATTTCCGATTGTTTAAAATTTATGTGTAATTTTTTTTTGTGCTATCGCGAACAAATGTCGTTTAAAAAATCACCAAAAATTCCCGAGGTTTTTCCAGAGGTCCTGTTGCATTCGACATGCCAACAGGCAATCTTTTAAATCGCCTCGTGACTCCTTTCAATTGTGAGAAATTTTTCAATTCCGTTTTAAATAAAAATGGGGGCTTAAAAATTGAATTTTTGCCGGGCAAAATCCGGGGCAAAATGACCGTATCACTTCCGCAAAATCGAAACGAATTGAATTTTTCTATTGCCAGGGAACTGCACCGGCGAATATCGAGATAATCGAGGGAAATCCACTGGAGGTTCATCCGCGCTCTTATCCACGTGTGCCCTCCCTCCCGAATCAAGGCCACAGTTTATTTACCCCTCGGCACTAGCTCCAAGTGACGTCCCCGATGACGTCGCGGAGGCCGATCGATGCCGGCAATTTTTCCGCGGATTGCACTCGATAAATCCCCCACGTCTCCACCACTCACATGATAGACATTCCCATTTAAATCTCCATTTTTGTCTCTCATTTCTTTTCAACTCCGCGAACAACTGACCGAGGGAGAAAAAAATCTCTTCATGATTTCTAGGGCACAGGGCGCACACGGTTTATGTGGGCGTTCATCTGCCAGGTGAAAAACGACATCGCCGCCATCACAAACACCACCACCCACGTCAGGCCGATAGCAAAGAGGAGCCGGAGAATGAACGACCCAGTAAGTGATATCGCCAGCGAGTGTCCTCTCGTTGAGTATTAATTTTTATTTTCTTCTTCAACTCGAGAATTTTCGTACTCTACATCGTTATTCCATTTTCCAAATTAATGTTTCCTCAGCGTTTCTGTATCATCGTCGATGATGAATTGACACGAGGAGGAGAAAAATAATATAAGACATGAGGGAGAGCCAGAGCTCGAGGGGAAATGCCTGGCGATCCCTTCTTATATCGAACAATAGAATCTTCCGTTCTGGAGATGTTTCAGTACGACATAAAAAAAAAAATAATGTAGTGTGGCAAGTGCAATAGACGAGTTGCTTTTCTCGTTGACATTACAGGGCCATTGATGATGGCGAGAAGGGGTAGTCGACTAGCTAGCATCTGTGACCCCGATGGCGAGACTATATGTAAGCCCACAATCACCGATAAAATCTTGTATTCATCGGGGTTTTACGGAATTTCAGTGAATACGAGGGATTGTCGAGTAGCAAAAAATGTTATCAGCATTTTGCTTGTGTTCTATTTTACCCTGCCTCTGGTTTACTCCTCTTCAGTTCAGTTAATTACCTCAAGTTGAAATTTTTATGGTAATTGGGTAATTCAATCCAATAGCAACTCCACATTTTTTTCTACGAAAGGTTGATTTATTTTGCTTATATCTTGGGAAGACTAGATTGGAATTTCCCAGGCTGATTTTATGTAATCCGGTAGTATGTTGGACCTTAATAAAAATTTTTCACTGCTTAATTCGAGTTAGTTTCCCGTGAAAAATTACCCAACTTCGCAGCTAAATTTACTTAACACTCACCAAGAATTGTCTAGACCTGTCCTGAATTTTTGTTAACGATGAGAAATTGTTACTGTGGGGTTGGGTAATTTTTACGAAAAGAACTCTCTCAGATTTCCAGAAAAATTTAATGGAGTAGCTATAATGTCTGATTACCGGTAATTAATGCTATTGTTTCGCCTCTTACTTTCGTATTTCAGCAGTTTTTTCTTTAATTTGTATGAGAACCGTTTATTTATTCTACAAACAATTTTCCAGGTGAACATTGGTAGTCGGAACGCACTCGTTTAATTATTTTTCTAGAGGAACTTACCGCCTCGAAATGAGAATTTTATTGCACTTCGTGTGAATAAGTGGAGCGGATGAATGAATTTGTCTGGACATTTTTCACTCTCTATTTTATACATGCGGAGTATGTTTATTTTTTATTTCACTCCTCACCCGAAATTGTGAATGGTTAGTGGGTTATTTCGAATGAACTGGATGTTGAGGAGATTCGAATTTGGCTGATGCTTATAAATATGAATATCATTCATAATTTGAGTTATTTTCCCTTTATGAATAGCTCAAAGGAGCCCACAACTTTGAAAATCCACGATAAAACTTTAATTTCAGTCACTCCACCGGCACAAAGGGTGCAATTTATCCTGGGTGAAGAGGTTGGAGATGATGCCCACGAGTCTCATCCACTTTTCTCGGAAATGGAGGAGCTTGTCAAGGATGGAGATGAGATGGAGTGGAAAGAGACCGCTCGGTATTACGACTATTTTTTTTCCAAAATTCGATTAATCCGCGTTTCACTTCAATTCATGAAGTCCTCATTTTTAAAAATACATTACTCCCATAATTCCTCATTTCAATTATTTTAAATGTCGAGATGATCATAGTTAACGAGTTAAAGAATCTTGTAAGGACAATTTGTCCTTTAAGGAGCCTTGATAAATCGATATTCATTCGCGACTGCCTCGACTTTTCCCTTTCACTCCGGGAAAAATAAAACCACTCAATCAAATTTTTTTTCCTCTCGTTTTCCATGGAATTATTCGCCAGTTGGATAAAGTTTGAAGAGGATGTTGAAGAGGGTGGAAACCGCTGGAGCAAACCCCACGTAGCGACGTTATCGCTCCACTCGTTATTCGAGCTCAGAAGTCTTCTGCTCAATGGCACAGTTATGCTCGACATGGAGGCCAGCAGTCTCGAGCAAATTGCCGATCTAGTTCTCGATAATATGATCAGCAAAGGAGTCCTTCCGATTGATACACGAGAGAAGGTACTCGATATGATAAATTTATAATAATTTGCATTACAAAAATTGCCGTAAACTTGGGAAATCATTATGAGATTATGAATAATTCAACATTTTTTTTATGCTACTTCGATGGAATATTGCGATCGTAAAAATGTAATGGTCGTAGACAATTTTGTAATCGAGAAATCTGAGGCGTTCCGGATCTCTCCGGTCTCCCCTTCGGAAAATTACCCAGGAATAAATTCCAGGAATTAACGCCCTCTAGGCAGTTAAATTACCATTGCGCGTAAACTTATTAATTAACATCGACTTAATTTCGTTAGGATAAATTTTCCTGGTATTTTTTAGTTGCGGGAAAAATTATCCTGAAGAGTTTTTTTCTCTGCAGGAAAAATTGCTTTTGAACGTTTTTTTTTTCTGTGGGAAAAATGATCTGGGAAATTTTTTTTTCTGCGGGAAATTTTTTTTTGTGGGAAAAATGATCTGGGAAATTTTTTTTTTCTGCGGGAAATTTTTTTTTCTGTGGGAAAAATGCTCCTGAAAAATTTGGTTACCGTGGAAAAAATCTTCTGGGGGAATTTTAATGGAGGAAATTTTTGATGGAGATCAAAAATTTGTGCACATCTCTCCACTCGATTCGATCTTATTTCCCCCCGAAATTACCTGGAATTTCGTCTCAATCTGCCCCGGAAATTGCAGGTGAGGGAGGCTCTGCTGGTCCGCCATCGGCATCAGCACGAGCGCCGGAAGGACAACAACATGTCTCGTCTGCCCATCATCAGATCGTTAGCGGACATCGGGAGAAATCACTCGTCATCAAAGAGTGAGTAGCAATACCAGTCCTAGAACAATCGATAAAAAAAAATTAATGAGAGAAATTGAGGAGACTCGGTGAGGCCTCCGAGACACATTTTTCGGAGCCCAATATTATCAGAACTATCGGCAGTACTCGGTTGATCAATGGAAATGTCAGGAGAGATAAGTTTACGGTGAAATCGGGGACAAGGTATTGGAAGGTGAACACCACAGACCCCCTTTTTTTTCCATTATTTGAACACCCAAACTCTCCAGACGTTTACCCATCCATTTTTCATCTATCCAGTGTTATTTATATTTTGTTTATTTTTCTCTTACAAACCTGCTATCGTTTGTCCTTGGGCCTATTTATTTTATTATTTATCACTTTTATTATATTTTACGTTAATCACATCCGAAAACATTAAATAGACCGCCGCACTTCAGTCGCGGAATATTTGCGGATAAATAAAAATTTGTTGTCTTCGACAATAAATTATTAGCACTAAAAAAGCATTCACAAAAATAGAATTTCAATAAAAAAAATTCCTAGAATTTTTCACAGGAAGTGTCAAGTCAGTCTATTAATCTTTTCAATGTGTCATTATTGCAAATATTTTACGTTTAATTATTTTTTTTATCCCCAATTGTGGTGGACCATTCCAGAACCTGATTAACGCATTACGCAAAAAAAAAAAAATTACAGATTGTGACTTTACATGTGGTATGCGTGGCTTGTTGACATCAGATTTACAGGCTCGCCCCAGTGATGCATATACTCCAGCTGTGCCACGCAGTACAAGCTGTCCAAATCCAAATACAGCGCTTATATCGAAAGACTCAAAAGACCTAAAAGGGCCGTATCTCCTTGTACCAGGTACAAATAAGGTCACATTATTGTTACCCGGTGATGGGTATGCGTTGAAAATACCAACAGCTGCATCTACTAATGTCCAAGCCATTCCTAAATTAGTTACGCTAGTTTGATAGACTATTAACCCAATACATCCGATTTCCCTGGGCAATTCGGAGTGCAAGTTAAGTTTGTTATGCCCCCCTCGGCTTGGCCTATAGTTCCCGACAGAATCACCAGATGAGAGGAGCCACTCCCACTGCGACTAGAAAAATCAAATAGTTCCCTCCAGTAAATGAATATTTGGTTAAAATATATTTTTTTGTTCCGGCCATTCTAGCGAAAAATCATATTTCACCGATTTTTAATTTGTTTTCATTCACATAATTTGGGGTAATTAGGTACCGATCATTTGAGGAGTACACGTTTTGTCTGATCTCGACGGGGGGAATCTACTCAAGAGGAGTGGCTTTGTTTTTTTAGGATTTCTGAAATGGATAATATTTTGTCAGGCTTTAGTCGTCGTCGGGGGGAGAGGAAAAAAAGGCTGACCGTTCGGAAAAAAAACTACTTGAAATGAGGGAAAAGCTCCCATCTCTCCAGACATGAGGATTATTTTTCCCTGCGCCTACCGCTGAAAGAAAAAAATCACCCGATAAACAATGAACCCCCCAAAATTGCAAATAATTTTCCATAAAATTTTGAACAATCTATTTTTTTTTTCTTTTCGTGCTCAATCGTTAGCTGAATTCAACATACCTCATGTAGTAGGATTCACCGCGTGGATCGCAATGTGTCGTCTGAAAGGTCAGATGGTCACGTTTATTTCGATGGATTAAAATATTTATCTAAAATCCAATAAATATTCTATATAAATACTTGAAAAAAAAAAAACAAACTGTGCTACTTCACCTTATTGCGTGTCTTGTCTAGCACGTGAGAAATGTCCTGTCTCTAACTTCACTCTTGCCATCTGAATGTTAGACTAGAGCCTGGGGGCCTCAGGTTTTCTGATTCAATAATTCAAGCACAGAATGGAACAGTCTCAATGTGTCTCGATGTACCTACACTGTTGAAAAATTTTGGCTAATTTATTCCTCCATATTTTCCTGGCACTCCAGTTCCACTGAAACGTAAAAAAAAAATTCTGTACATTTCTTGTCCACCGGAGAATTAAAAGAACCAATGAAAAGCCGAATTTTCCCGAGAAATTCTCTGGCTTACTCTCCAAGTCCAGACAATTCAAAAAATTCCCAGGAATTTTCAATGAATTTATTTAGAATTTTCTTTTCTTCTTTCTCTCCATTAGTTGAAGTAAATTAACTAATCACTTGCAAAAATTAATACTTCATACCCAAAATGACAATTTTTTTCAATCAGTGTTCGTCTCACACTCAAAAATCCATCGAAACCGAATATACCACGATCCATAGACACATA